>JAKSZU010000040.1:1959814-2186154 GCA_026018925.1 Tupaia tana | reverse complement strand
TTAGGTCTGTGGTTTGAGTTAGGCTTCAGGTTAGGTTAGGTTTGAACTTAGTTTGAGGGAGTAAGTTTAGGGCTACTGTTAGTTTTCGGTTCAGTGTTATGGTTGGAGATAGCGTCAGCGTCAGGTTAGGGTTGTGATTGAGCTTCAGGTGTCCGCCTAGGGTTAGGGTTAGGTCTATGGTTTGAGTTAGGCTTCAAGTTAGGTTAGGTTTGAAGTTCGTTTGAGGGAGAAAGTTTAGGTCTACTGTTAGTTTTCGGGTAACTGTTACTGTTGGAGTTAGCGTCAGGGCCAGGTTCGGGTTGGGGTTGAGCTTAAGGTGTCCGCCTAGGGTTAGGGTTAGGTGTATGGTTTGATTTAGGCTTCAGGTTCAGTTAGGTTTGAAGTTAGTTTGAGGGAGTAAGTTTAGGGGTGCTGTTAGTTATCGGTTAACTGTTACAGTTGGAGTAAGCTTCAGGGTCACGTTAGGGTCGGGGTTAAGCATAAGGTGTCCGCCTAGCGTTAGGGATAGGTCTATGATTTGATTTAGGCTTCAGGTTAGGTTAGTTTGAACTTAGTTTGAGGGAGTCAGTTTAGGGCTATTGTTAGTTTTCGGTTAACTGTTAAGGTTGGAGTAAGCGTCAGGGTCAGGTTACGTTTGGGGTTGAGCTTAAGGTGTCCGCCTAGGGTTAGGGTTAGGTGTATGGTTTGATTTAGGCTTCAGGTTAGGTTAGGATTGAACTTAGTTTGAGGGAGTAAGTTTAGGGCTACTGTTAGTTTTCGTTTCACTGTTACGGTTGGAGTAAGCGTCAGGGTCAGGTTTGGGTGGGGGTTAAGCATAAGGTGTCCGCCTAGGTTTAGGGTTAGGTCTATGGTTTCATTAAGGCTTCAGGTTAGGTTAGAATTGAACTTAGTTTGAGGGAGTAAGTTTAGGACTACTCTTAGTTTTCGGTTCTTTGATATGGTTGGAGTTAGCCTGGAGGTCAGGTTAGGTTTGGGGTCAAGCTTAAGGTGTCCGCCTAGGGTTAGGGTTAGGTCTATTGTTTGAGTTAGGCTTCAGGTTAGGTTAGGTTTGAACTTAGTTTGAGGGAGTAAGTTTAGGGCTACTGTTAGTTTTCGGTTCACTGTTGCGGTTGGAGTTAGCGTGAGGGTCAGGTTAGGGTTGGGGTTGAGCTTAAGGTGTTTTCCTAGGGTTAGGGTTAGGTCTGTGGTTTGAGTTAGGCTCCAGGTTAGGTTAGGTTTGAACTTAGTTTGAGGGAGTAAGTTTAGGGCTACTGTTAGTTTTCGGTTCAGTGTTACGGTTGGAGATAGCGTCAGGGTCTGGTTAGGGTTGTGGTTGAGTTTCAGGTGTCCACCTAGGGTTAGGGTTAGGTCTATGGTTTGAGTTAGGCTTCAAGTTAGGTTAGGTTTGAAATTAGTATGAGGGAGTAAGTTTAGGGCTACTGTTAGTTTTCGGGTAACTGTTACTGATGGAGTTAGCGTCAGGGCCAGGTTAGGGTTGGGGTTGAGCTTAAGGTGTCCGCCTAGGGTTAGGTTAGGTGTATGGTTTGATTTAGGCTTCAGGTTAGGTTAGGTTTGAACTTAGTTTGAGGGAGTAAGTTTAGGGCCACTGTTAGTTTTCGGTTCAGTGTTACGGTTGGATATAGCCTCAGGGTCAGGTTAGGGTTGGGGTTAAGCTTAAGGTGTCCGCCTAGGGTTAGGGTTAAATCTATTGTTTGAGTTAGGCTTCAGGTTAGGTTAGGTTTGAACTTAGTTTGAGGGAGATAGTTTAGGGCTACTGTTAGTTTTCATTTAACTCTTACGGTTGGAGTAAGCGTCAGGGTCAGGTTAGTGTGGGGGTTAAGCATAAGGTGTACACCTAGGGTTAGGGTTAGGTCTATGGTTTCATTTAGGCTTCAGGTTAGGTTAGGATTGAACTTAGTTTGAGGGAGTAAGTTTAGGGATATGTTAGTTTTCGGTTCAATGTTACGTTTGGAGTTAGCTTGACGGTCCGGTTAGGGTTGGGGTTGAGCTTAAGGTGTCTGCCTAGGGTTAGGGTTAAGTCTGTGGTTTGAGTTATGCTTCAGGTTAGGTTAGGTTTGAACTTAGTTTGAGGAAGTAAGTTTAGGGCTACTGTTAGTTTTCGGTTAACTGTTACGGTTGGAGTAAGCGTCAGGGTCAGGTTAGGGTTGGGGTCAAGCTTAAGGTGTCCGCCTAGGGTTAGGGTTAGGTCTATTGTTTGAGTTAGGCTTCAGGTTAGGTTAGGTTTGAACTTAGTTTGAGGGAGTAAGTTTAGGGCTACTGTTAGTTTTCGGTACAGTGTTACGGTTGGAGTAAGCGTGAGTGTCAGGTTAGGGTTGGGGTTGAGCTTAAGGTGTCCTCCTAGGGTTAGGGTTAGGTCTGTGGTTTGAGTGAGGCTTCAGGTTAGGTTAGGTTTGAACTTAGTTTGAGGGAGTAAGTTTAGGGCTAGTGTTAGTTTTCGGTTCAGTGTTACGGTTGGAGATAGCGTCAGGGTCAGGTTAGGGTTGTGATTGAGCTTCAGGTGTCCGCCTAGGGTTAGGGTTAGGTCTATGGTTTGAGTTAGGGTCCAGGTTAGGGTAGGTTTGAACTTAGTTTGAGGGAGTAAGTTTAGGGCTACTGTTAGTTTTCGGTTCAGTGTTACGGTTGGAGATAGCGTCAGGGTCTGGTTAGGGTTGTGGTTGAGTTTCAGGTGTCCGCCTAGGGTTAGGGTTAGGTCTATGGTTTGAGTTAGGCTTCAAGTTAGGTTAGGTTTGAAGTTAGTTTGAGGGAGTAAGTTTAGGGCTACTGTTAGTTTTCGGGTAACTGTTACGGTTCGAGTTAGCGTCAGGGCCAGGTTAGTGTTGGGGTTGAGCTTAAGGTGTCCGCCTAGGGTTAGGGTTAGGTCTACTGTTTGAGTTAGGCTTCAGGTTAGGTTAGGTTTGAACTTAGTTTGTGGGAGACAGTTTAGGGCTACTGTTAGTTTTCGTTTAACTGTTACGGTTGGAGTAAGCGTCAGGGTCAAGTTAGGGTGGGGGTTAAGCATAAGGTGTCCGCCTAGGGTTAGGGTTAGGTCTATGGTTGCATTTAGGCTTCAGGTTAGGTTAGGATTGAACTTATTGTGAGGGAGTAAGTTTAGGGCTACTGTTAGTATTCGGTTCAATGTTACGTTTGGAGTTAGAGTGAGGGTCCGGTTAGGGTTGGGGTTGAGCTTAAGGTGTCCGCTTAGGGTTAGGGTTAGGTGTATGGTTTGATTTAGGCTTCAGGTTAGGTTAGGTTTGAAGTTAGTTTGAGGGAGTACGTTTAGGGCTACTGTTAGTTTTCGGTTAACTGATACAGTTGGATTAAGCGTCAGGGTCAGGTTAGGGTGCGGGTTAAGCATACGTGTCCGCCTAGGGTTAGCGTTAGGTCTATGGTTTCATTAAGGCTTCAGGTTAGGTTAGGATTGAACTTAGTTTGAGGGAGTAAGTTTAGGGCTACTGTTAGTTTTCGGTTCAGTGTTACGTTTGGAGTTAGCATGAGAGTCCGGTTAGGGTTGGGGTTGAGCTTAAGGTGTCCGCCTAGGGTTAGGGTTAGGTCTATGGTTTGAGATAGGCTTCAGGTTAGGTTAGGTTTTAACTTAGTTTTAGGGAGTAAGTTTAGGGCTACTGTTAATTTTAGGATCAGTGTTACGGTTGGAGTTAGCGTGAGGGTCAGGTTAGGGTTGGGTTTGAGCTTCAGGTGTCCGCCTAGGGTTAGGGTTAGGTGTATGGTTTGATTTAGGCTTCAGGTTAGGTTAGGTTTGAACTTAGTTTGAGGGAGTAAGTTTAGGGCTACTGTTAGTTTTCAGTTAACTGTTAAGGTTGGAGTAAGCTTCAGGGTCAGGTTAGGTTTGGGGTTGAGCTTAAGGTGTCCGCCTAGGGTTAGGGTTAGTTGTATGGTTTGATTTAGGCTTCAGGTTAGGTTAGGATTGAAATTAGTTTGAGGGAGTAAGTTTAGGGCTACTGTTAGTTTTCGTTTAACTGTTACGGTTGGAGTAAGCGTCAAGGTCAGCTTAGGGTGGGGGTTAAGCATAAGGTGTCCGCCTAGGTTTAGGGTTAGGTCTATGGTTTCATTAAGGCTTCAGGTTAGGTTAGAATTGAACTTAGTTTGAGGGAGTAAGTTTAGGACTACTCTTAGTTTTCGGTTCATTGATATGGTTGGAGTTAGCCTGGAGGTCAGGTTAGGGTTGGGGTCAAGCTTAAGGTGTCCGCCTAGGGTTAGGGTTAGGTCTATTGTTTGAGTTAGGCTTCAGGTTAGGTTAGGTTTGAACTTAGTTTGAGGGAGTAAGTTTAGTGCTACTGTTAGTTTTCGGTTCACTGTTGCGGTTGGAGTTAGCGTGAGGGTCAGGTTAGGGTTGGGGTTGAGCTTAAGGTGTCTTCCTAGGGTTACGGTTAGGTCTGTGGTTTGAGTTAGGCTCCAGGTTAGGTTAGGTTTGAACTTAGTTTGAGGGAGTAAGTTTAGAGCTACTGTTAGTTTTCGGTTCAGTGTTACGGTTGGAGATAGCGTCAGGGTCTGGTTAGGGTTGTGGTTGAGTTTCAGGTGTCCACCTAGGGTTAGGGTTAGGTCTATGGTTTGAGTTAGGCTTCAAGTTAGGTTAGGTTTGAAATTAGTTTGATGGAGTAAGTTTAGGGCTACTGTTAGTTTTCGGGTAACTGTTACTGATGGAGTTAGCGTCAGGGCCAGGTTAGGGTTGGGGTTGAGCTTAAGGTGTCCGCCTAGGGTTAGGGTTAGGTGTATGGTTTGATTTAGGCTTCAGGTTAGGTTAGGTTTGAACTTAGTTTGAGGGAGTAAGTTTAGGGCTACTGTTAGTTTTCATTTAACTGTTACGGTTGGAGTAAGCGTCAGGGTCAGGTTAGTGTGAGGGTTAAGCATAAGGTGTACACCTAGGGTTAGGGTTAGGTCTATGGTTTCATTTAGGCTTCAGGTTAGGTTAGGATTGAACTTAGTTTGAGGGAGTAAGTTTAGGGATATGTTAATTTTTGGTTCAATGTTATGTTTGGAGTTAGCTTGACGGTCCGGTTAGGGTTGGGGTTGAGCTTAAGGTGTCTGCCTAGGGTTAGGGTTAGGTCTGTGGTTTGAGTTAGGCTTCAGGTTAGGTTAGGTTTGAACTTAGTTTGAGGAAGTAAGTTTAGGGCTACTGTTAGTTTTCGGTTAACTGTTACGGTTGGAGTAAGCGTCAGGGTCAGGTTAGGGTTGGGGTCAAGCTTAAGGTGTCCGCCTAGGGTTAGGGTTAGGTCTATGGTTTGAGTTAGGCTTCAGGTTAGGTTAGGTTTGAACTTAGTTTGAGGGAGTAAGTTTAGGGCTACTGTTAGTTTTCGGTACAGTGTTACGGTTGGAGTAAGCGTGAGTGTCAGGTTAGGGTTGGGGTTGAGCTTAAGGTGTCCTCCTAGGGTTAGGGTTAGGTCTGTGGTTTGAGTGAGGCTTCAGGTTTGGTTAGGTTTGAACTTAGTTTGAGGGAGTAAGTTTAGGGCTACTGTTAGTTTTCGGTTCATTGTTACGGTTGGAGATAGCGTCAGGGTCAGGTTAGGGTTGTGATTGAGCTTCAGGTGTCCGCCTAGTGTTAGGGTTAGGTCTATGGTTTGAGTTAGGGTCCAGGTTAGGGTAGGTTTGAACTTAGTTTGAGGGAGTAAGTTTAGGGCTACTGTTAGTTTTCGCTTCAGTGTTACGGTTGGAGATAGCGTCAGGCTCTGGTTAGGGTTGTGGTTGAGTTTCAGGTGTCCGCCTAGGGTTAGGGTTAGGTTTATGGTTTGAGATAGGCTTCAAGTTAGGTTAGGTTTGAAGTTAGTTTGAGGGAGTAAGTTTAGGGCTACTGTTAGTTTTCGGGTAACTGTTACGGTTGGAGTTAGCGTCAGGGCCAGGTTAGGGTTGGGGTTGAGCTTAAGGTGTCCGCCTAGGGTTAGGCTTAGGTCTACTGTTTGAGTTAGGCTTCAGGTTAGGTTAGGTTTGAACTTAGTTTGTGGGAGACAGTTTAGGGCTACTGTTAGTTTTCGTTTAACTGTTACGGTTGGAGTAAGCGTCAGGGTCAAGTTAGGGTGGGGGTTAAGCATAAGGTGTCCGCCTAGGGTTAGGGTTAGGTCTATGGTTTCATTTAGGCTTCAGGTTAGGTTAGGATTGAACTTATTGTGAGGGAGTAAGTTTAGGGCTACTGTTAGTATTCGGTTCAATGTTACGTTTGGAGTTAGCCTGAGGGTCCGGTTAGGGTTGGGGTTGAGCTTAATGTGTCCGCTTAGGGTTAGGGTTAGGTGTATGGTTTGATTTAGGCTTCAGATTAGGTTAGGTTTGAAGTTAGTTTGAGGGAGTAAGTTTAGGGCTACTGTTAGTTTTCGGTTAACTGATACAGTTGGATTAAGCGTCAGGGTCAGGTTAGGGTGGGGGTTAAGCATACGTGTCCGCCTAGGGTTAGCGTTAGGTCTATGGTTTCATTAAGGCTTCAGGTTAGGTTAGGATTGAACTTAGTTTGAGGGAGTAAGTTTAGGGCTACTGTTAGTTTTCGGTTCAGTGTTACGTTTGGAGTTAGCATGAGAGTCCGGTTAGGGTTGGGGTTGAGCTTAAGGTGTCCGCCTATTGTTAGGGTTAGGTCTATGGTTTGATAGGCTTCAGGTTAGGTTAGGTTTTAACTTAGTTTTAGGGAGTAAGTTTAGGGCTACTGTTAATTTTAGGATCAGTGTTACGGTTGGAGTTAGCGTGAGGGTCAGGTTAGGGTTGGGTTTGAGCTTCAGGTGTCCGCCTAGGGTTAGGGTTAGGTGTATGGTTTGATTTAGGCTTCAGGTTAGGTTAGGTTTGAACTTAGTTTGAGGGAGTAAGTTTAGGGCCACTGTTAGTTTTCGGGTAACTGTTACGATTGGAGTTAGCGTCACGGCCAGGTTAGGGTTGGGGTTGAGCTTAAGGTGTCCGCCTAGGGTTAGGGTTAGTTGTATGGTTTGATTAAGGCTTCAG
Organism: Tupaia tana; assembly: GCA_026018925.1. NCBI lineage: Eukaryota > Metazoa > Chordata > Mammalia > Scandentia > Tupaiidae > Tupaia > Tupaia tana. The sequence continues at coordinate 2,179,245 of JAKSZU010000040.1, read as the reverse complement.
GTTAGGTTATGTTTGAACTTAGTTTGAGGGAGTAAGTTTAGGGCTACTGTTAGTTTTCGGTTAACTGTTACAGTTGGAGTAAGCGTCAGGGTCAGGTTAGGTTTGGGGTTGATGTTAAGGTGTCCGCCTAGGGTTAGGGTTAGGTGTATGGTTTGATTTAGGCTTCAGGTTAGGTTAGGTGTGAACTTAGTTTGAGGGAGTAAATTTAGGGCTATTGTTAGTTTTCGGTTCAGTATTATGGTTTGAGTTAGCGTCAGGGTCAGGTTAGGGTTGGGGTTAGCTTGAGGTGTCTGCCTAGGGTTAGGGTTAGGTCCATGGTTTGATTTAGGCTCCAGGTTAGGTTACGTTTGAACTTAGTTTGAGTGAGTAAGTTTAGGGCTACTGTTAGTTTTCGGTTCAGTGTTACGTTTGGAGTTAGCATGAGGGTCCGGTTAGGGTTGGGGTTGAGCTTAAGGTGTCCGCCTAGGGTTAGGGTTAGGTCTGTGGTTTGAGTTAGGCTTCAGGTTAGGTTAGGTTTGAACTTAGTTTGAGGGAGTAAGTTTAGGGCTACTGTTAGTTTTCGGTTCAGTGTTACGTTTGGAGATAGCGTCAGGGTCAGGTTAGGGTTGGGGTTGAGCTTCAGGTGTCCGCCTAGGGTTAGGGTTAGGTCTATGGTTTGAGATAGGCTTCAGGTTAGGTTAGATTTTAACTTAGTTTTAGGGAGTAAGTTTAGGGCTACTGTTAATTTTAGGATCAGTGTTACGGTTGGAGTTAGCGTGAGTGTCAGGTTAGGGTTGGGTTTGAGCTTCAGGTGTCCGCCTAGGGTTAGGGTTAGGTGTATGGTTTGATTTAGGCTTCAGGTTAGGTTAGGTTTGAACTTAGTTTGAGGGAGTAAGTTTAGGGCTACTGGTAGTTTTCCGGTAACTGTTACGATTGGAGTTAGCGTCACGGCCAGGTTAGGGTTGTGGTTGAGCTTAAGGTGTCCACCTAGGGTTAGGGTTAGGTGTATGGTTTGATTTAGGCTTCAGGTTAGGTTATGTTTGAACTTAGTTTGAGGGAGTAAGTTTAGGGCTACTGTTAGTTTTCGGTTAACTGTTACAGTTGGAGTAAGCGTCAGGGTCAGATTAGGTTTGGGGTTGAAGTTAAGGTGTCCGCCTAGGGTTAGGGTTAGGTGTATGGTTTGATTTAGGCTTCAGGTTAGGTTAGGTGTGAACTTAGTTTGAGGGAGTAAGTTTAGGGTTATTGTTAGTTTTCGGTTCAGTATTATGGTTGGAGTTAGCGTCACGGTCAGGTTAGGGTTGGGGTTAGCTTAAGGTGTCTGCCTAGGGTTAGGGTTAGGTCCATGGTTTGATTTAGGCTCCAGGTTAGGTTACGTTTGAACTTAGTTTGAGTGAGTAAGTTTAGGGCTATTGTTAGTTTTCGGTTCAGTGTTACGGTTGGAGATAGCGTCAGGGTTCAGGTTAGGGTTGGAGTTGAGCTTAAGGTGTCCGCCTAGGGTGAGGGTTAGGTCTGTGGTTTGATTTAGGCTTCAGGTTAGGTTACGTTTGAACTTAGTTTGAGTGAGTAAGTTTAGGGTTATTGTTAGTTTTCGGTTCAGTGTTACGGTTGGAGATAACGTCAGGGTCAGGTTAGGGTTGGGGTTGAGATTCAGGTGTCCGCCTATTGTTAGCGTTAGGTCTATGATTTGAGTTAGGCTTCTGGTTATGTTAGGTTTGAACTTAGTTTGAGGGAGTAAGTTTAGGCCTATTGTATTTTTTGGTTCAGTGTTACGGTTGAATTTAGCCTCAGGGTCAGGTAAGGGTTGGGGTCAAGCTTAAGGTGTCTGCCTAGGGTTAGGGTTAGGTCTATTGTTTGAGTTAGGCTTCAGGTTAGGTTAGGTTTGAACTTAGTTTGAGGGAGTAAGTTTAGGGCTACTGTTAGTATTCGGTTCAGTGTTACAGTTGGAGTTAGTGTGAGGGTCAGGTTAGGGTTCGGGTTGAGCTTAAGGTGTCCGCCTAGGGTTAGGGTTAGGTGTATGGTTTGATTTAGGCTTCAGGTTAGGTTAGGTTTGAAGTTAGTTTGAGGGAGTAAGTTTAGGGCTATTGTTAGTTTTCGGTTAACTGTTACAGTTGCAGTAAGCGTCAGGGTCAGGTTAGGGTGGGGGTTAAGCATAAGGTGTCCGCCTAGGGTTAGGGTTAGGTCTATGATTTGATTTAGGCTTCAGGTTAGGTTGGGTTAGAACTTAGTTTGAGGGAGTGAGTTTAGGGCTACTGTTAGTTTTCGGTTAACTGTTACGGTTGGAGTAAGCGTCAGGGTCAGGTTAGGTTTGGGGTTGAGCTTAAGGTGTCCGCCTAGGGTTACGGTTAGGTGTATGGTTTGATTTAGGCTTCAGGTTAGGTTAGGTTTGAACTTAGTTTGAGGGAGTAAGTTTAGGGCTACTGTTAGTTTTCGGTTAACTGTTACAGTTGGAGTAAGCGTCAGGGTCAGGTTAGGTTTGGGGTTGATGTTAAGGTGTCCGCCTAGGGTTAGAGTTAGGTGTATTGTTTGATTTAGGCTTCATGTTAGGTTAGGTGTGAACTTAGTTTGAGGGAGTAAGTTTAGGGCTATTGTTAGTTTTCGGTTCAGTATTATGGTTTGAGTTAGCGTCAGGGTCAGGTTAGTGTTGGGGTTAGCTTGAGGTGTCTGCCTAGGGTTAGGGTTAGGTCCATGGTTTGATTTAGGCTCCAGGTTAGGTTACGTTTGAACTTAGTATGAGGGAGTAAGTTTAGGCCTATTGTAAGTTTAGGGCTACTGAGCTTAAATGTTACGGTTGGAGATAGCTTCAGGGTCAAGTTAGGGTTGGGGTTGAGCTTCAGGTGTCCGCCTAGAGTTAGGGTTAGGTCTATGGTTTGAGTTAGGCTTCAGGTTAGGTTAGGTTTTAACTTAGTTTGAGGGAGTAAGTTTAGGGCTACTGTTAGTATTCGGTTCAGTGTTACAGTTGGAGTTAGTGTGAGGGTCAGGTTAGGGTTGGGGTTGAGCTTAAGGTGTCCTCCTAGGGTTAGGGTTAGGTCTGTGGTTTGAGTTAGGCTCCAGGTTAGGATCGGTTTGAACTTAGTTTGAGGGAGTAAGTTTAGGGCTACTGTTAGTTTTCGGTTCAGTGTTACGGTTGGAGATAGCGTCAGGGTCTGGTTAGGGTTGTGGTTGAGTTTCAGGTGTCCGCCTAGGGTTAGGGTTATGTCTATGGTTTGAGTTATGCTTCAAGTTAGGTTAGGTTTGAAGTTAGTTTGAGGGAGTAAGTTTAGGGCTACTGTTAGTTTTCCGGTAACTGTTACTGTTGCAGTAAGCGTCAGGGCCAGTTTAGGGTTGGGGTTGAGCTTAAGGTGTCCGCCTAGGGTTAGGGTTAGGTCTATTGTTTGAGTTAGGCTTCAGGTTAGGTTAGGTTTGAACTTAGTTTGTGGGAGACAGTTTAGGGATACTGTTAGTTTTCTTTTAACTGTTACGGTTGGAGTAAGCGTCAGGGTCAAGTTAGGGTGGGGGTTAAGCATAAGGTGTCCGCCTAGGGTTAGGGTTAGGTCTATGGTTTCATTTAGGCTTCAGGTTAGGTTAGCATTGAAATTAGTTTGAGGGAGTAAGTTTAGGGCTACTGTAAGTTTTCGGTTCAATGTTACGTTTGGAGTTAGCGTGAGCATCCGGTTAGTGTTGGGGTTGAGCTTAAGGTGTCCGCTTAGGGTTAGGGTTAGGTCTGTGGTTTGAGTTAGGCTTCAGGTTAGGTTAGGTTTGAACTTAGTTTGAGGGAGTAAGTTTAGGGCTACTGTTAGTTTTCGGTTCAGTGTTACGGTTGGAAATAGCGTCAGGGTCAGGTTAGGGTTGGGGTTGAGCTTCAGGTGTCCGCCTAGGGTTAGGGTTAGGTCTATGGTTTGTGTTAGGCTCCAGGTTAGGTTAGGTTTGAACTTAGTTTGAGGGAGTAAGTTTAGGGCTACTGTTAGTTTTCGGTTCAGTGTTACGGTTGGAGTTAGCGTTAGGGTCAGGTTAGGGTTGGGGTTGAGCTTAAGGTGTCCTCCTAGGGTTAGGGTTAGGTCTGTGGTTTGAGTTAGGCTCCAGGTTAGGTTAGGTTTGAACTTAGTTTGAGGGAGTAAGTTTAGGGCTACTGTTAGTTTTCGGTTCAGTGTTACGGTTGGAGATAGCGTCAGGGTCTGGTTAGGGTTGTGGTTGAGTTTCATGTGTCCGCCTAGGGTTAGGGTTAGGTCCATGGTTTGAGTTAGGCTTCAAGTTAGGTTAGGTTTGAAGTTAGTTTGAGGGAGTAAGTTTAGGGCTACTGTTAGTATTCGTTTCAGTGTTACAGTTGGAGTTAGTGTGAGGGTCAGGTTAGGGTTGGGGTTGAGCTTAAGGTGTCCTCCTAGGGTTAGGGTTAGGTCTGTGGTTTGAGTTATGCTCCAGGTTAGGTTCGGTTTGAACTTAGTTTGAGGGAGTAAGTTTAGGGCTACTGTTAGTTTTCGGTTTAGTGTTACGGTTGGAGATAGCGTCAGGGTCTGGTTAGGGTTGTGGTTGAGTTTCAGGTGTCCGCCTAGGGTTAGGGTTATGTCTATGGTTTGAGTTATGCTTCAAGTTAGGTTAGGTTTGAAGTTAGTTTGAGGGAGTATGTTTAGGGCTACTGTTAGTTTTCGGGTAACTGTTACTGTTTGAGTTAGCGTCAGGGCCAGGTTAGGGTTGGGGTTGAGCTTAAGGTGTCCGCCTAGGGTTAGGGTTAGGTCTATTGTTTGAGTTAGGCTTCAGGTTAGGTTAGGTTTGAACTTAGATTGTGGGAGATAGTTTAGGGCTACTGTTAGTTTTCGTTTAACTGTTACGGTTGGAGTAAGCGTCAGGGTCAAGTTAGGATGGGGGTTAAGCATAAGGTGTCCGCCTAGGGTTAGGGTTAGGTCTATGGTTTCATTTAGGCTTCAGGTTAGGTTAGGATTGAACTTAGTTTGAGGGAGTAAGTTTAGGGCTACTGTAAGTTTTCAGTTCAATGTTATGTTTGGAGTTAGCGTGAGGGTCCGGTTAGTGTTGGGGTTGAGCTTAAGGTGTCCACTTAGGGTTAGGGTTAGGTCTGTGGTTTGAGTTAGGCTCCAGGTTAGGTTAGGTTTGAACTTAGTTTGAGGGAGTAAGTTTAGGGCTACTGTTAGTTTTCGGTTCAGTGTTACGGTTGGAGTTAGCGTGAGTGTCAGGTTAGGGTTGGGGTTGAGCTTAAGGTGTCCTCCTTGGGTTAGGGTTAGGTCTGTGGTTTGAGTTAGGCTCCAGGTTAGGTTAGGTTTGAACTTAGTTTGAGGGAGTAAGTTTAGGGCTACTGTTAGTTTTCGGTTCAGTGTTACGGTTGGAGATAGCGTCAGGGTCTGGTTAGGGTTGTGGTTGAGTTTCATGTGTCCGCCTAGGGTTAGGGTTAGGTATATGGTTTGAGTTAGGCTTCAAGTTAGGTTAGGTTTGAAGTTAGTTTGAGGGAGTAAGTTTAGGGCTACTGTTAGTTTTCGGGTAACTGTTATTGTTGGAGTTAGCGTCAGGGCCAGGTTAGGGTTGGGGTTGAGCTTAAGGTGTCCGCCTAGGGGTAGGGTTAGGTGTATGGTTTGATTTAGGCTTCAGGTTCGGTTAGGTTTGAAGTTAGTTTGAGGGAGTAAGTTTAGGGCTACTGTTAGTTTTCGGTTAACTGTTACAGTTGGAGTACGCGGCAGGGTCAGGTTAGGGTGGGGGTTAAGCATAAGGTGTCCGCCTAGGGTTAGGGTTAGGTCTATGATTTGATTTAGGCTTCCGGTTAGGTTAGGTTTGAACTTAGTTTGAGGGAGTCAGTTTAGGGCTACTGTTAGTTTTCGTTTAACTGTTACGGTTGGAGTAAGCGTCAGGGTCAGGTTTGGTTTGGGGTTGAGCTTAAGGTGTCCGCCTAGGGTTAGGGTTAGTTGTATGGTTTGATTTAGGCTTCAGGTTAGGTTAGGTTTTAACTTAGTTTGAGGGAGTAAGTTTAGGGCTACTGTTAGTTTTCTTTTAACTGTTACGGTTGGAGTAAGCGTCAGGGTCAGGTTAGGGTGGGGGTTAAGCATAAGGTGTCCGCCTAGGGTTAGGGTTAGGTCTATGGTTTCATTTAGGCTTCAGGTTAGGTTAAGATTGAACTTAGTTTGAGGGAGTAAGTTTAGGGCTACTGTTAGTTTTCGGTTCAATGTTACGTTTGGAGTTAGCGTGACGGTCCGGTTAGGGTTGGGGTTGAGCTTAAGGTGTCTACCTAGGGTTAGGGTTAGGTCTGTGGTTTGAGTTAGGCTTCAGGTTAGGTTAGGTTTGAACTTAGTTTGAGGGAGTAAGTTTAGGGCTACTGTTAGTTTTTGGTTAACTGTTACTGTTGGAGTAAGCGTCAGGGTCAGGTTAGGGTTGGGGTCAAGCTTAAGGTGTCAGCCCAGGGTTAGGGTTAGGTCTATTGTTTGAGTTAGGCTTCAGGTTAGGTTAGGTTTGAACTTAGTTAGAGCGAGTAAGTTTAGGGCTTCTGTTAGTTTTCGGTACAGTGTTACGGTTGGAGTTAGCGTGAGGGTCAGTTTAGGGTTGGCGTTGAGCTTAAGGTGTCTTCCTAGGGTTAGGGTTAGGTCTGTGGTTTGAGTGAGGCTTCAGGTTAGGTTAGGTTTGAACTTAGTTTGAGGGAGTAAGTTTAGGACTACTGTTAGTTTTCGGTTCAGTGTTACGGTTGGAGATAGCGTCAGGGTCAGGTTAGGGTTGTGATTGAGCTTCAGGTGTCCGCCTAGGGTTAGGGTTAGGTCTATGGTTTGAGTTAGGGTCCAGGTTAGGGTAGGTTTGAACTTAGTTTGAGGGAGTAAGTTCAGGGCTACTGTTAGTTTTCGGTTCAGTGTTACGGTTGGAGATAGCGACAGGGTCTGGTTAGGGTTGTGGTTGAGTTTCAGGTGTCCGCCTAGGGTTAGGGTTAGGTCTATGGTTTGAGTTAGGCTTCAAGTTAGGTTAGGTTTGAAGTTAGTTTGAGGGAGTAAGTTTAGGGCTACTGTTAGTTTTCGGGTAACTGTTACTGTTGGAGTTAGCGTCAGGGCCAGGTTAGGGTTGGGGTTGAACTTAAGGTGTCCGCCTAGGGTTAGGGTTAGGTCTATTGTTTGAGTTAGGCTTCAGGTTAGGTTAGGTTTGAACTTAGTTTGTGGGAGACAGTTTAGGGCTACTGTTAGTTTTCGGGTAACTGTTACTGTTGGAGTAAGCGTCAGGGTGAAGTTAGGGTGGGGGTTAAGCATAAGGTGTCCGCCTAGGTTTAGGGTTAGGTCTATGGTTTCATTTAGGCTTCAGGTTAGGTTAGGATTGAACTTAGTTTGAGGGAGTAAGTTTAGGGTTACTGTTAGTTTTCGGTTCAATGTTACGTTTGGAGTTAGCGTGACGGTCCGGTTAGGGTTGGGGTTGAGCTTAAGGTATCTGCCTAGGGTTAGGGTTAGGTCTGTGGTTTGAGTTAGGCTTCAGGTTGGGTTAGGTTTAAAGTTAGTTTGAGGGAGTAAGTTTAGGGCTACTGTTAGTTTTTGGTTAACTGTTACGGTTGGAGTAAGCGTCAGGGTCAGGTTAGGGTTGGGGTCAAGCTTAAGGTGTCCGCCTAGGGTTAGGGTTAGGTCTATTGTTTGAGTTAGGCTTCAGGTTAGGTTAGGTTTGAACTTAGTTAGAGCGAGTAAGTTCAGGGCTACTGTTAGTTTTCGGTACAGTGTTACGGTTGGAGTTAGCGTGAGAGTCAGGTTAGGGTTGGGGTTGAGCTTAAGGTGTCCTCCTAGGGTTAGGGTTAGGTCTGTGGTTTGAGTGAGGCTTCAGGATAGGTTAGGTTTGAACTTAGTTTGAGGGAGTAAGTTTAGGGCTACTGTTAGTTTTCGGTTCAATGTTAAGTTTGGTGTTAGCGTGAGGGTCCGGTTAGGGTTGGGTTTGAACTTCAGGTGTCCGCCTAGGGTTAGGGTTAGGTGTATGGTTTGATTTAGGCTTCAGGTTAGGTTAGGTTGGAACTTAGTTTGAGGGAGTCAGTTTAGGGCTACTGTTAGTTTTCGGTTAACTGTTAAGGTTGGAGTAAGCGTCAGGGTCAGGTTAGGTTTGGGGTTGAGCTTAAAGTGTCCGCCTAGGGTTAGGGTTAGGTGTATGGTTTGATTTAGGCTTCAGGTTAGGTTAGGTGTGAACTTAGTTTGAGGGAGTAAGTTTAGGGCTACTGTTAGTTTTCGTTTAACTGTTACGGTTGGAGTAAGCGTCATGGTCAGGTTAGGGTGGGGGTTAATCTTAAGGTGTCCGCCTAGGGTTAGGGTTAGGTCTATTGTTTGAGTTAGGCTTCAGGTTAGGTTAGGTTTGAACTTAGTTTGAGGGAGACAGTTTAGGGCTACTGTTAGTTTTCATTTAACTGTTACGGTTGTAGTAAGCGTCAGTGTCAGGTTAGGGTTGGGGTTGAGCTTAAGGTGTCCGCCTAGGGTTAGGGTTAGGTCTATGGGTTGAGTTAGGCTTCAAATTAGGTTAGGTTTGAAGTTAGTTTGAGGGAGTAAGTTTAGGGCTACTGTTAGTTTTCGGGTAACTGTTACTGTTGGAGTTAGCGTCAGGGCCAGGTTAGGGTTGGGGTTGAGCTTAAGGTGTCCGCCTAGGGTTAGGGTTAGGTCTGTGCTTTGAGTTAGGCTGCAGGTTAGGTTAGGTTTGAACTTAGTTTGAGGGAGTAAGTTTAGGGCTACTGTTAGTTTTCGGGTAACTGTTACTGTTGGAGTTAGCGTCAGGGCCAGGTTAGGGTTGGGGTTGAGGTTAAGGTGTCCGCCTAGGGTTAGGGTTAGGTGTATGGTTTGATTTACGCTTCAGGTTAGGTTAGGTTTGAACTTAGTTTGAGGGAGTAAGTTTAGGGCTACTGTTAGTTTTCGTTTAACTGTTACTGTTGGAGTTAGCGTCAGGGCCAGGTTAGGGTTGGGGTTGAGCTTAAGGTGTCCGCCTAGGGTTAAGGTTAGGTCTATGGTTTGAGTTAGGCTTCAGGTTAGGTTAGGTTTGAACTTAGTTTGAGGGAGTAAGTTTAGGACTATTGTATTTTTTGGTTCAATGTTATGGTTGAATTTAGCCTCAGGGTCAGGTTAGGTTTGGGGTTGAGCTTAAGGTGTCCGCCTAGGGTTACGGTTAGGTGTATGGTTTGATTTAGGCTTCAGGTTAGGTTAGGTTTGAACTTAGTTTGAGGGAGTAAGTTTAGGGCTACTGTTAGTTTTCGGTTAACTGTTACAGTTGGAGTAAGCGTCAGGGTCAGGTTAGGTTTGGGGTTGATGTTAAGGTGTCCGCCTAGGGTTAGAGTTAGGTGTATTGTTTGATTTAGGCTTCATGTTAGGTTAGGTGTGAACTTAGTTTGAGGGAGTAAGTTTAGGGCTATTGTTAGTTTTCGGTTCAGTATTATGGTTTGAGTTAGCGTCAGGGTCAGGTTAGTGTTGGGGTTAGCTTGAGGTGTCTGCCTAGGGTTAGGGTTAGGTCCATGGTTTGATTTAGGCTCCAGGTTAGGTTACGTTTGAACTTAGTATGAGGGAGTAAGTTTAGGCCTATTGTAAGTTTAGGGCTACTGAGCTTAAATGTTACGGTTGGAGATAGCTTCAGGGTCAAGTTAGGGTTGGGGTTGAGCTTCAGGTGTCCGCCTAGAGTTAGGGTTAGGTCTATGGTTTGAGTTAGGCTTCAGGTTAGGTTAGGTTTTAACTTAGTTTGAGGGAGTAAGTTTAGGGCTACTGTTAGTATTCGGTTCAGTGTTACAGTTGGAGTTAGTGTGAGGGTCAGGTTAGGGTTGGGGTTGAGCTTAAGGTGTCCTCCTAGGGTTAGGGTTAGGTCTGTGGTTTGAGTTAGGCTCCAGGTTAGGATCGGTTTGAACTTAGTTTGAGGGAGTAAGTTTAGGGCTACTGTTAGTTTTCGGTTCAGTGTTACGGTTGGAGATAGCGTCAGGGTCTGGTTAGGGTTGTGGTTGAGTTTCAGGTGTCCGCCTAGGGTTAGGGTTATGTCTATGGTTTGAGTTATGCTTCAAGTTAGGTTAGGTTTGAAGTTAGTTTGAGGGAGTAAGTTTAGGGCTACTGTTAGTTTTCCGGTAACTGTTACTGTTGCAGTAAGCGTCAGGGCCAGTTTAGGGTTGGGGTTGAGCTTAAGGTGTCCGCCTAGGGTTAGGGTTAGGTCTATTGTTTGAGTTAGGCTTCAGGTTAGGTTAGGTTTGAACTTAGTTTGTGGGAGACAGTTTAGGGATACTGTTAGTTTTCTTTTAACTGTTACGGTTGGAGTAAGCGTCAGGGTCAAGTTAGGGTGGGGGTTAAGCATAAGGTGTCCGCCTAGGGTTAGGGTTAGGTCTATGGTTTCATTTAGGCTTCAGGTTAGGTTAGCATTGAAATTAGTTTGAGGGAGTAAGTTTAGGGCTACTGTAAGTTTTCGGTTCAATGTTACGTTTGGAGTTAGCGTGAGCATCCGGTTAGTGTTGGGGTTGAGCTTAAGGTGTCCGCTTAGGGTTAGGGTTAGGTCTGTGGTTTGAGTTAGGCTTCAGGTTAGGTTAGGTTTGAACTTAGTTTGAGGGAGTAAGTTTAGGGCTACTGTTAGTTTTCGGTTCAGTGTTACGGTTGGAAATAGCGTCAGGGTCAGGTTAGGGTTGGGGTTGAGCTTCAGGTGTCCGCCTAGGGTTAGGTTTAGGTCTATGGTTTGTGTTAGGCTCCAGGTTAGGTTAGGTTTGAACTTAGTTTGAGGGAGTAAGTTTAGGGCTACTGTTAGTTTTCGGTTCAGTGTTACGGTTGGAGTTAGCGTTAGGGTCAGGTTAGGGTTGGGGTTGAGCTTAAGGTGTCCTCCTAGGGTTAGGGTTAGGTCTGTGGTTTGAGTTAGGCTCCAGGTTAGGTTAGGTTTGAACTTAGTTTGAGGGAGTAAGTTTAGGGCTACTGTTAGTTTTCGGTTCAGTGTTACGGTTGGAGATAGCGTCAGGGTCTGGTTAGGGTTGTGGTTGAGTTTCATGTGTCCGCCTAGGGTTAGGGTTAGGTCCATGGTTTGAGTTAGGCTTCAAGTTAGGTTAGGTTTGAAGTTAGTTTGAGGGAGTAAGTTTAGGGCTACTGTTAGTATTCGTTTCAGTGTTACAGTTGGAGTTAGTGTGAGGGTCAGGTTAGGGTTGGGGTTGAGCTTAAGGTGTCCTCCTAGGGTTAGGGTTAGGTCTGTGGTTTGAGTTATGCTCCAGGTTAGGTTCGGTTTGAACTTAGTTTGAGGGAGTAAGTTTAGGGCTACTGTTAGTTTTCGGTTTAGTGTTACGGTTGGAGATAGCGTCAGGGTCTGGTTAGGGTTGTGGTTGAGTTTCAGGTGTCCGCCTAGGGTTAGGGTTATGTCTATGGTTTGAGTTATGCTTCAAGTTAGGTTAGGTTTGAAGTTAGTTTGAGGGAGTATGTTTAGGGCTACTGTTAGTTTTCGGGTAACTGTTACTGTTTGAGTTAGCGTCAGGGCCAGGTTAGGGTTGGGGTTGAGCTTAAGGTGTCCGCCTAGGGTTAGGGTTAGGTCTATTGTTTGAGTTAGGCTTCAGGTTAGGTTAGGTTTGAACTTAGTTTGTGGGAGAGAGTTTAGGGCTACTGTTAGTTTTCGTTTAACTGTTACGGTTGGAGTAAGCGTCAGGGTCAAGTTAGGATGGGGGTTAAGCATAAGGTGTCCGCCTAGGGTTAGGGTTAGGTCTATGGTTTCATTTAGGCTTCAGGTTAGGTTAGGATTGAACTTAGTTTGAGGGAGTAAGTTTAGGGCTACTGTAAGTTTTCAGTTCAATGTTATGTTTGGAGTTAGCGTGAGGGTCCGGTTAGTGTTGGGGTTGAGCTTAAGGTGTCCACTTAGGGTTAGGGTTAGGTCTGTGGTTTGAGTTAGGCTCCAGGTTAGGTTAGGTTTGAACTTAGTTTGAGGGAGTAAGTTTAGGGCTACTGTTAGTTTTCGGTTCAGTGTTACGGTTGGAGTTAGCGTGAGTGTCAGGTTAGGGTTGGGGTTGAGCTTAAGGTGTCCTCCTTGGGTTAGGGTTAGGTCTGTGGTTTGAGTTAGGCTCCAGGTTAGGTTAGGTTTGAACTTAGTTTGAGGGAGTAAGTTTAGGGCTACTGTTAGTTTTCGGTTCAGTGTTACGGTTGGAGATAGCGTCAGGGTCTGGTTAGGGTTGTGGTTGAGTTTCATGTGTCCGCCTAGGGTTAGGGTTAGGTATATGGTTTGAGTTAGGCTTCAAGTTAGGTTAGGTTTGAAGTTAGTTTGAGGGAGTAAGTTTAGGGCTACTGTTAGTTTTCGGGTAACTGTTATTGTTGGAGTTAGCGTCAGGGCCAGGTTAGGGTTGGGGTTGAGCTTAAGGTGTCCGCCTAGGGGTAGGGTTAGGTGTATGGTTTGATTTAGGCTTCAGGTTCGGTTAGGTTTGAAGTTAGTTTGAGGGAGTAAGTTTAGGGCTACTGTTAGTTTTCGGTTAACTGTTACAGTTGGAGTACGCGGCAGGGTCAGGTTAGGGTGGGGGTTAAGCATAAGGTGTCCGCCTAGGGTTAGGGTTAGGTCTATGATTTGATTTAGGCTTCCGGTTAGGTTAGGTTTGAACTTAGTTTGAGGGAGTCAGTTTAGGGCTACTGTTAGTTTTCGTTTAACTGTTACGGTTGGAGTAAGCGTCAGGGTCAGGTTTGGTTTGGGGTTGAGCTTAAGGTGTCCGCCTAGGGTTAGGGTTAGTTGTATGGTTTGATTTAGGCTTCAGGTTAGGTTAGGTTTTAACTTAGTTTGAGGGAGTAAGTTTAGGGCTACTGTTAGTTTTCTTTTAACTGTTACGGTTGGAGTAAGCGTCAGGGTCAGGTTAGGGTGGGGGTTAAGCATAAGGTGTCCGCCTAGGGTTAGGGTTAGGTCTATGGTTTCATTTAGGCTTCAGGTTAGGTTAAGATTGAACTTAGTTTGAGGGAGTAAGTTTAGGGCTACTGTTAGTTTTCGGTTCAATGTTACGTTTGGAGTTAGCGTGACGGTCCGGTTAGGGTTGGGGTTGAGCTTAAGGTGTCTACCTAGGGTTAGGGTTAGGTCTGTGGTTTGAGTTAGGCTTCAGGTTAGGTTAGGTTTGAACTTAGTTTGAGGGAGTAAGTTTAGGGCTACTGTTAGTTTTTGGTTAACTGTTACTGTTGGAGTAAGCGTCAGGGTCAGGTTAGGGTTGGGGTCAAGCTTAAGGTGTCAGCCCAGGGTTAGGGTTAGGTCTATTGTTTGAGTTAGGCTTCAGGTTAGGTTAGGTTTGAACTTAGTTAGAGCGAGTAAGTTTAGGGCTTCTGTTAGTTTTCGGTACAGTGTTACGGTTGGAGTTAGCGTGAGGGTCAGTTTAGGGTTGGCGTTGAGCTTAAGGTGTCTTCCTAGGGTTAGGGTTAGGTCTGTGGTTTGAGTGAGGCTTCAGGTTAGGTTAGGTTTGAACTTAGTTTGAGGGAGTAAGTTTAGGACTACTGTTAGTTTTCGGTTCAGTGTTACGGTTGGAGATAGCGTCAGGGTCAGGTTAGGGTTGTGATTGAGCTTCAGGTGTCCGCCTAGGGTTAGGGTTAGGTCTATGGTTTGAGTTAGGGTCCAGGTTAGGGTAGGTTTGAACTTAGTTTGAGGGAGTAAGTTCAGGGCTACTGTTAGTTTTCGGTTCAGTGTTACGGTTGGAGATAGCGACAGGGTCTGGTTAGGGTTGTGGTTGAGTTTCAGGTGTCCGCCTAGGGTTAGGGTTAGGTCTATGGTTTGAGTTAGGCTTCAAGTTAGGTTAGGTTTGAAGTTAGTTTGAGGGAGTAAGTTTAGGGCTACTGTTAGTTTTCGGGTAACTGTTACTGTTGGAGTTAGCGTCAGGGCCAGGTTAGGGTTGGGGTTGAACTTAAGGTGTCCGCCTAGGGTTAGGGTTAGGTCTATTGTTTGAGTTAGGCTTCAGGTTAGGTTAGGTTTGAACTTAGTTTGTGGGAGACAGTTTAGGGCTACTGTTAGTTTTCGGGTAACTGTTACTGTTGGAGTAAGCGTCAGGGTGAAGTTAGGGTGGGGGTTAAGCATAAGGTGTCCGCCTAGGTTTAGGGTTAGGTCTATGGTTTCATTTAGGCTTCAGGTTAGGTTAGGATTGAACTTAGTTTGAGGGAGTAAGTTTAGGGTTACTGTTAGTTTTCGGTTCAATGTTACGTTTGGAGTTAGCGTGACGGTCCGGTTAGGGTTGGGGTTGAGCTTAAGGTATCTGCCTAGGGTTAGGGTTAGGTCTGTGGTTTGAGTTAGGCTTCAGGTTGGGTTAGGTTTAAAGTTAGTTTGAGGGAGTAAGTTTAGGGCTACTGTTAGTTTTTGGTTAACTGTTACGGTTGGAGTAAGCGTCAGGGTCAGGTTAGGGTTGGGGTCAAGCTTAAGGTGTCCGCCTAGGGTTAGGGTTAGGTCTATTGTTTGAGTTAGGCTTCAGGTTAGGTTAGGTTTGAACTTAGTTAGAGCGAGTAAGTTCAGGGCTACTGTTAGTTTTCGGTACAGTGTTACGGTTGGAGTTAGCGTGAGAGTCAGGTTAGGGTTGGGGTTGAGCTTAAGGTGTCCTCCTAGGGTTAGGGTTAGGTCTGTGGTTTGAGTGAGGCTTCAGGATAGGTTAGGTTTGAACTTAGTTTGAGGGAGTAAGTTTAGGGCTACTGTTAGTTTTCGGTTCAATGTTAAGTTTGGTGTTAGCGTGAGGGTCCGGTTAGGGTTGGGTTTGAACTTCAGGTGTCCGCCTAGGGTTAGGGTTAGGTGTATGGTTTGATTTAGGCTTCAGGTTAGGTTAGGTTGGAACTTAGTTTGAGGGAGTCAGTTTAGGGCTACTGTTAGTTTTCGGTTAACTGTTAAGGTTGGAGTAAGCGTCAGGGTCAGGTTAGGTTTGGGGTTGAGCTTAAAGTGTCCGCCTAGGGTTAGGGTTAGGTGTATGGTTTGATTTAGGCTTCAGGTTAGGTTAGGTGTGAACTTAGTTTGAGGGAGTAAGTTTAGGGCTACTGTTAGTTTTCGTTTAACTGTTACGGTTGGAGTAAGCGTCATGGTCAGGTTAGGGTGGGGGTTAATCTTAAGGTGTCCGCCTAGGGTTAGGGTTAGGTCTATTGTTTGAGTTAGGCTTCAGGTTAGGTTAGGTTTGAACTTAGTTTGAGGGAGACAGTTTAGGGCTACTGTTAGTTTTCATTTAACTGTTACGGTTGTAGTAAGCGTCAGTGTCAGGTTAGGGTTGGGGTTGAGCTTAAGGTGTCCGCCTAGGGTTAGGGTTAGGTCTATGGGTTGAGTTAGGCTTCAAATTAGGTTAGGTTTGAAGTTAGTTTGAGGGAGTAAGTTTAGGGCTACTGTTAGTTTTCGGGTAACTGTTACTGTTGGAGTTAGCGTCAGGGCCAGGTTAGGGTTGGGGTTGAGCTTAAGGTGTCCGCCTAGGGTTAGGGTTAGGTCTGTGCTTTGAGTTAGGCTGCAGGTTAGGTTAGGTTTGAACTTAGTTTGAGGGAGTAAGTTTAGGGCTACTGTTAGTTTTCGGGTAACTGTTACTGTTGGAGTTAGCGTCAGGGCCAGGTTAGGGTTGGGGTTGAGGTTAAGGTGTCCGCCTAGGGTTAGGGTTAGGTGTATGGTTTGATTTACGCTTCAGGTTAGGTTAGGTTTGAACTTAGTTTGAGGGAGTAAGTTTAGGGCTACTGTTAGTTTTCGTTTAACTGTTACTGTTGGAGTTAGCGTCAGGGCCAGGTTAGGGTTGGGGTTGAGCTTAAGGTGTCCGCCTAGGGTTAAGGTTAGGTCTATGGTTTGAGTTAGGCTTCAGGTTAGGTTAGGTTTGAACTTAGTTTGAGGGAGTAAGTTTAGGACTATTGTATTTTTTGGTTCAATGTTATGGTTGAATTTAGCCTCAGGGTCAGGTTAGGGTTGGGGTCAAGCTTAAGGTGTCCGCCTAGGGTTAGGTTTAGGTCTATTGTTTGAGTTAGGCTTCAGGTTAGGTTAGGTTTGAACTTAGTTTGAGGCAGTAAGTTTAGGGCTACTGTTAGTTTTCGGTTCAGTGTTATGGTTGGAGTTAGCGAGAGGGTCAGGTTAGGGTTGGGGTTGAGCTTAAGGTGTCCTCCTAGGGTTAGGGTTAGGTCTGTGGTTTGAGTTAGGCTTCAGGTTAGGTTAGGTTTGAACATAGTTTGAGGGAGTAAGTTTAGGACTACTGTTAGTTTTCGGTTCAGTGTTATGGTTGGAGATAGCGTCAGGGTCAAGTTAGGGTTGTGATTGAGCTTCAGGTGTCCGCCTAGGGTTAGGGGTAGGTCTATGGTTTGAGTTAGGGTCCAGGTTAGGTTAGGGTTGAACTTAGTTTGAGGGAGTCAGTTTAGGGCTACTGTTAATTTTCGGTTCAGTGTTACGGTTGGAGATAGCGTCAGGGTCTGGTTAGTGTTGTGGTTGAGTTTCAGGTGTCCGCCTAGGGTTAGGGTTAGGTCTATGGTTTGAGTTAGGCTTCAAATTAGGTTAGGTTTGAAGTTAGTTTGAGGGAGTATGTTTAGGGCTACTGTTAGTTTTCGGGTAACTGTTACTGTTGGAGTTAGCGTCAGGACCAGGTTAGGGTTGGGGTTGAGCTTAAGGTGTCCGCCTAGGGTTAGGGTTAGGTGTATGGTTTGATTTACGCTTCAGGTTAGGTTAGGTTTGAACTTAGTTTGATGGTGTAAGTTTAGGGCTACTGTTAGTTTCCGTTTAACTGTTACGGTTGGAGTAAGCGTCAGGGTCAGGTTATGGTGGGGGTTAACCATAAGGTGTCCGCCTAGGGTTAGGGTTAGGTCTATGGTTTCATTTAGGCTTCAGGTTAGGTTAGGATTGAACTTAGTTTGAGGGAGTAAGTTTAGGACTACTCTTAGTTTTCGGTTCAGTGATATGGTTGGATGTAGCCTGGAGGTCAGGTTAGGGTTGGGGTTGAGCTTAAGGTGTCCGCCTAGGGTTAGGGTTAGGTGTATGGTTTAATTTAGGCTTCAGGTTAGGTTAGGTTTGAAGTTAGTTTGAGGGAGTAAGTTTAGGGCTACTGTTAGTTTTTGATTCAGTGTTACATTTGGAGTTATCGTGAGTGTTTGGTTATGGTTGGGGTTGAGCTTAAGGTGTCCACCTAGGGTTTGGGTTAGGTCTGTGGTTTGAGATAGGGTTCAGGTTAGGTTAGGTTTGAACTTAGTTTGAGGGAGTAAGTTTAGGGCTACTGTTAGTTTTCGGTTCAGTGTTACGGTTGGAGATAGCGTCAGGGTCAGGTTAGGGTTGGGGTTGAGCTTCAGGTGTCCGCCTTGGGTTAGGGTTAGGTCTATTGTTTGAGTTAGGCTTCAGGTTAGGTTAGGTTTGAACTTAGTTTGAGGGAGACAGCTTAGGACTACTGTTAGTTTTCATTTAACTGTTACGGTTGGAGTAAGCGTCAGGGTCAGGTTAGGGAGGGGGTTAAGCATAAGGTGTCCGCCTAGGTTTAGGGTTAGGTCTATGGTTTCATTTAGGCTTCAGGTTAGGTTAGGATTGAACTTAGTTTGAGGGAGTAAGTTTACGGCTATTGTTACTTTTCGGTTCAATGTTACGTTTGGAGTTAGCGTGAGGGTCCGGTTAGGGTTGGGGTTGAGCTTAAGGTGTTCGCCTAGGGTTAGGGTTAGGTCTGTGGTTTGAGTTAGGGTTCAGGTTAGGTAAGGTTTGAACTTAGTTTGAGGGAGTAAGTTTAGGGCTACTGTTAGTTTTCGGTTAACTGTTACGGTTGGAGTAAACGTCAGGGTCAGGTTAGGGTTGGGGTCAAGCTTAAGGTGTCCGCCTAGGTTTAGGGTTAGGCCTATTGTTTGGGTTAGTCTTCAGGTTAGGTTAGGTTTGAACTTAGTTTGAGGGAGTACGTTTAGTGTTACTGTTAGTTTTCGGTTCAGTGTTACGGTTGGAGTCAGCCTGAGGGTCAGATTAGGGTTGGGGTTGTGCTTAAGGTGTCCTCCTAGGGTTAGGGTTAGGTCTGTGGTTTGAGTTAGGCTTCAGGTTAGGTTAGGTTTGAACTTAGTTTGAGGGAGTAAGTTTAGGGCTACTGTTAGTTTTCGGGTAACTGTTACTGTTGGAGTTAGCGTCATGGCCAGGTTAGGGTTGGGGTTGAGCTTAAGGTGTACTCCTAGGGTTAGGGTTAGGTGTATGGTTTCATTTAGGCTTCAGGTTAGGTTAGGTTGGAACTTAGTTTGAGGCAGTAAGTTTAGGGCTACTGTTAGTTTTCGGGTAACTGTTACGGTTGGAGTTAGCATCAGGGCCAGGTTAGGGTTGGGGTTGAGCTTAAGGTGTCCGCCTAGGGTTAGGGTTAGGTCTGTGGTTTGAGTTAGGCTTCAGGTTAGGTTAGGTTTGAACTTAGTTTGAGGGAGTAAGTTTAGGGCTACTGTTAGTTTTCGGTTCAGTGTTACGGTTGGAGTTAGCGTGAGGGTCAGGTTAGGGTTGGGGTTGAGCTTAAGGTGTCCTCCTAGGGTTAGGGTTAGGTCTGTGGTTTGAGTTAGGCTCCAGGTTAGGTTACGTTTGAACTTAGTTTGAGGGAGTAAGTTTAGGGCTACTGTTAGTTTTCGGTTCAGTGTTTTGGTTGGAGTAAGCGTCAGGGTCAGGTTAGGGTGGGCGTTAAGCATAAGGTGTCCGCCTAGGTTTAGGGTTAGGTCTATGGTTTCATTTAGGCTTTAGGTTTGGTTAGGATTGAACTTAGTTTGAGGGAGTAAGTTTAGGGCTACTGTTAGTTTTCGGTTCAGTGTTATGGTTGGATTTAGCCTCAGGGTCAGGTTAGGGTTGGGGTTAAGCTTAAGGTGTCCGCCTGGGGTTAGGGTTAAGTCTATTGTTTGAGTTAGGCTTCAGGTTAGGTTAGGTTTGAACTTAGTTTGAGGGAGACAGTTTTGGGCTACTGTTAGTTTTCGTTTAACTGTTACGGTTGGAGTAAGCGTCAGGGTCAGGTTAGGGTGGGGGTTAAGCATAAGGTGTCCGCCTATGGTTAGGGTTAGGTCTATGGTTTCATTTAGGCTTCAGGTTAGGTTAGGATTGAACTTAGTTTGAGGGAGTAAGTTTAGGGCTACTGTTAGTTTTCGGTTCAATGTTACGTTTGGATTTAGCGTGACGGTCCGGTTAGGGTTGGGGTTGAGCTTAAGGTGTCTGCCTAGGGTTAGGGTTAGGTCTGTGGTTTGAGTTAGGCTTCAGGTTAGGTTAGGTTTGAACTTAGTTTGAGGGAGTAAGTTTAGGGCTACTGTTAGTTTTCGGTTAACTGTTACGGTTTGAGTAAGCGTCAGGTTCAGGTTAGGGTTGGGGTCAAGCTTAAGGTGTCCGCCTAGGGTTACGGTTTGGTCTATTGTTTGAGTTAGGCTTCAGGTTAGGTTAGGTTTGAACTTAGTTAGAGCGAGTAAGTTTAGGGCTACTGTTAGTTTTCGGTACAGTGTTACGGTTGGAGTAAGCGTGAGGGTCAGGTTAGGGTTGGTGTTGAGCTTAAGGTGTCCTCCTAGGGTTAGGGTTAGGTTTGTGGTTTGAGTGAGGCTTCAGGTTAGGTTAGGTTTGAACTTAGTTTGAGGGAGTAAGTTTAGGGCTACTGTTAGTTTTCGTTTAACTGTTACGGTTGGAGTAAGCGTCACGGTCAGGTTATGGTTGGGGTTAACCATAAGGTGTCCGCCTAGGGTTAGGGTTAGGTCTATGGTTTCATTTAGGCTTCAGGTTAGGTTAAGTTTGAACTTAGTTTGAGGGAGTAAGTTTAGGGCTACTGTTAGTTTTCGGTTCAGTGTTACGGTAGGAGATAGCGTCAGGGTCTGGTTAGGGTTGTGGTTGAGTTTCAAGTGTCTGACTAGGGTTAGGGTTAGGTCTATGGCTTGAGTTAGGCTTCAAGTTAGGTTAGGTTTGAAGTTAGTTTGAGGAAGTAAGTTTAGGGCTACTGTTAGGTTTCGGGTAACTGTTACTGTTGGAGTTAGCGTCAGGGCCATTTTCGGGTTGGGGTTGAGCTTAAGGTGTCCGCCTAGGGTTAGGGTTAGGTCTATGGTTTGAGTTAGGCTTCAGGTTAGGTTAGGTTTGAACTTAGTTTGAGGGAGTAAGTTTAGGGCTACTGTTTGTTTTCGGTTCAGTGTTATGGTTGGAGATAGCGTCAGGGTCTGGTAAGGGTTGTGGTTGAGTTTCAGGTGTTCGCCTAGGGTTAGGGTTAGGTCTATGGTTTGAGTTAGGCTTCAAGTTAGGTTAGGTTTGAAGTTAGTTTGAGGGAGTAAGTTTAGGGCTACTGTTAGTTTTCGGTTAACTGTTACTGTTGGAGTTAGCGTCACGGTCAGGTTCGGGTTGGGGTTGAGCTTAAGGTGTCCGCCTAGGATTACGGTTAGGTGTATGGTTTGATTTAGTCTTCAGGTTAGGATACGTTTGAACTTAGTTTGAGGGAGTAAGTTTAGGGCTACTGTGAGTTTTCGTTTAACTGTTACGGTTGGAGTAAGCGTCAGGGTCAGGTTATGGTGGGGGTTAACCATAAGGTGTCCGCCTAGGGTTAGGGTTAGGTCTATGGTTTCATTTAGGCTTCAGGTTAGGTTAGGGTTGAACTTAGTTTGAGGGAGTAAGTTTAGGGCTACTCTTAGTTTTCGGTTCAGTGATATGGTTGGAGTTAGCCTGGAGGTCAGGTTAGGGTTGGTGTTGAGCTTAAGCTGTCCGCCTAGGGTTAGGGTTAGGTCTATGGTTTGAGTTAGGCTTCAGGTTAGGTTAGGTTTTTACTTAGTTTGAGGGAGTAAGTTTAGGCCTATTGTAATTTTTGGTTCAGTGTTACGGTTGCAGTTAGCGTGAGGGTCAAGTTAGGGTTGGGGTCAAGCTTAAGGTGTCCGCCTAGGGTTAGAGTTAGGTCTACTGTTTGAGTTAGGCTTCAGGTTAGGTTAGGTTTGAACTTAGTTTGAGGGAGTAAGTTTAGGGTTACTGTTAGTTTTCGGTTAACTGTTACTGTTGGAGTAAGCGTCAGGGTCAGGTTAGAGTTGGGGTCAAGCTTAAGGTGTCCGCTGAGGGTTAGGGTTAGGTCTATTGTTTGAGTTAGGCTTCAGGTTAGGTTAGGTTTGAACTTAGTTTGAGGGAGTAAGTTTAGGGCTACTGTTAGTTTTCGGTTCAGTGTTTCCGTTGGAGATAGCGCGAGGGTCAGGTTCGGGTTGGGGTTGAGCTTAAGGTGTCCTCCTAGGGTTTGGGTTAGGTCTGTGGTTTGAGTTAGGCTTCAGGTTAGGTTAGGTTTGAACTTAGTTTGAGGGATTAAGTTTAGGGCTACTGTTAGTTTTCGGATCAGTGTTACGGTTGGAGTTAGGGTGAGGGTCAGGATAGGGTTGGGTTTGAACTTCAGGTGTCCGCCTAGGGTTAGGGTTAGGTGTATGGTTTGATTTAGGCTTCAGGTTAGGTTAGGTTGGAACTTAGTTTGAGGCAGTAAGTTTAGGGCTGCTGTTAGTTTTCGGGTAACTGTTAGGGTTGGAGTCAGCGTCAGGGCCAGGTTAGGGTTAGGGTTGAGCTTAAGGTGTCCGCCTAGGGTTAGGGTTAGGTCTGTGATTTGAGTTAGAGTTCAGGTTAGGTTAGGTTTGAACTTAGTTTGAGGGAGTAAGTTTAGGGCTACTGTTAGTTTTCGGTTCAGTATTACGGTTGGAGATAGCGTCAGGGTCAGGTTAGGGTTGGGGTTGAGCTTCATAGGTTTGAAGTTAGTTTGAGGGTGTAAGTTCAGGGCTACTGTTAGTTTTCGGTTAACTGTTACAGTTGGTGTAAGCGTCAGGGTCAGGTTAGGGTGGGGGTTAAGCATAAGTTGTCCGCCTAGGGTTAGGGTTAGGTCTGTGATTTGATTTAGTCTTCCTGTTAGGTTAGGTTTGAACTTAGTTTGAGGGAGTCAGTTTAGGGCTACTGTTAGTTTTCGGTTAACTGTTACGGTTGGAGTAAGCGACAGGGTAAGGTTAGGTTTGGGGTTGAGCTTAAGGTGTCCGCCTAGGGTTAGCGTTAGGTGTATGGTTTGATTTAGGCTTCAGGTTAGGTTAGGTTTGAACTTAGTTTGAGGGAGTAAGTTTAGAGCTACTGTTAGTTTTTGGTTCAGTGTTAAATTTGGAGTTAGCGTGAGTGTCTGGTTAGGGTTGGGGTTGAGCTTAAGGTGTCCACCTAGGGTTAGGGTTAGGTCTGTGGTTTGAGATAGGGTTCAGGTTAGGTTAGGTTTGAACTTAGTTTGAGTGAGTAAGTTTAGGGCTACTGTTAGTTTTCGGTTCAATGTTACGGTTGGAGATAGCGTCAGGGTCAGGTTAGGGTTGTGGTTGAGCTTCAGGTGTCCGCCTAGGGTTAGGGTTAGGTCTATGGTTTGATTTAGGCTTCAGGTTAGGTTAGGTTTGAACTTAGTTTGAGGGAGTAAGTTTAGGGCTACTGTTAGTTTTCAGTTCAGTGTTACGGTTGGAGTTAGCGTGAGGGTCAGGTTATTGTTGGGGTTGAGCTTAAGTTGTCCGACTAGGGTTAGGGTTAGGTGTATGGTTTGATTTTGGCTTCTGGTTAGGTTAGGTTTGAACTTAGTTTGAGGGAGTAAGTTTAGGGCTACTGTTAATTTTCGGGTAACTGTTACGGTTGGAGTTAGCGTCAGGGTCAGGTTAGTGTTGGGGTTGAGCTTAAGGTGTCCGCTTAGGGTTAGGGTTAGGTGTATGGTTTGATTTAGGCTTCAGGTTAGTTTAGGTTTGAAGTTAGTTTGAGGGAGTAAGTTTAGGGCTACTGTTAGTTTTCGGTTAACTGATACAGTTGGAGTAAGCGTGAGGGTCAGGTTAGGGTGGGGGTTAAGCATAAGTTGTCCGCCTAGGGTTAGCGTTAGGTCTATGGTTTCATTTAGGCTTCAGGTTAGGTTAGGATTGAACTTAGTTTGAGGGAGTAAGTTTAGGGCTACTGTTAGTTTTCGGTTCACTGTTACGTTTGGAGTTAGCATGAGGGTCCGGTTAGGGTTGGGGTTGAGGTTAAGGTGTCCGCCTAGGGTTAGGTTTAGGTCTGTGGTTCGAGTTAGGCTTCAGGTTAGGTTAGGTTTGAACTTAGTTTGAGGGAGTAAGTTTAGGGCTACTGTTAGTTTTCGGTTCAGTGTTATGGTTGGAGATAGCGTCAGGGTCAGGTTAGGGTTGGGGTTGAGCTTCAGGTGTCCGCCTAGGGTTAGGGTTAGGTCTATGGTTTGAGATAGGCTTCAGGTTAGATTAGGTTTTAACTTAGTTTTAGGGAGTAAGTTTAGGGCTACTGTTAATTTTAGGATCAGTGTTACGGTTGGAGTTAGCGTGAGGGTCAGGTTAGGGTTGGGTTTGAGCTTCAGGTGTCCGCCTAGGGTTAGGGTTAGGTGTATGGTTTGAGTTAGGCTTCAGGTTAGGTTAGGTTTGAACTTAGTTTGAGGGAGTAAGTTTAGGGCTACTGTTAGTTTTCGTTTCAGTGTTACGGTTGGAGTTAGCGTGAGGGTCAGGTTAGGGTTGGGGTTGAGCTTAAGGTGTCATCCTAGGGTTAGGGTTAGGTCTGTGGTTTGAGTTAGGCTTCAGGTTTGGTTAGGTTTGAACTTAGATTGAGGGAGTAAGTTTAGGGCTACTGTTAGTTTTCGGTTCAGTGTTACGGTTGGAGATAGCCTCAGGGTCTGGTTAGGGTTGTGGTTGAGTTTCAGGTGTCCGCTTAGGGTTAGGGTTAGGTCTATGGTTTGAGTTAGGCTTCAAGTTAGGTTAGGTTTGAAGTTAGTTTGAGGGAGTAAGTTTAGGGCTACTGTTAGTTTTCGGGTAACTGTTACTGTTGGTGTTAGCGTCAGGGACAGGTTAGGGTTGGGGTTGAGCTTAAGGTGTCCGCCTAGGGTTAGGGTTAGGTGTATGGTTTGATTTAGGCTTCAGGTTAGGTTAGGTTTGAAGTTAGTTTGAGGGAGTAAGTTTAGGGCTATTGTTAGTTTTCGGTTAACTGTTACAGTTGGAGTAAGCGTCAGGGTCAGGTTAGGGTGGGGGTTAAGCATAAGGTGTCCGCCTAGGGTTAGGGTTAGGTCTATGATGTGATTTAGGCTTCAGGTTAGGTTAGGTTTGAACTTAGTTTGAGGTAGTCAGTTTCGGGCTACTGTTATTTTTCGGTTAACTGTTATGGTTGGAGTAAGCGTCAGGGTCAGTTTAGGTTTGGGGTTGATCTTAAGGTGCCCGCCTAGGGTTAGGGTTAGGTGTATGGTTTGATTTAGGCTTCAGGTTAGGTTAGGTTTTAACTTAGTTTGAGGGAGTAAGTTTAGGGCTACTGTTAGTTTTCGGTTCAGTGTTACGGTTGGAGATAGCGTGAGGGTCAGGTTAGGGTTGGGGTTGAGCTTAAGGTGTCCTCCTAGGGTTAGGGTTTGGTCTGTGGTTTGAGTTAGGCTTCAGGTTAGGTTAGGTTTGAACTTAGTTTGAGGGAGTAAGTTTAGGGCTACTGTTAGTTTTCGGGTAACTGTTACTGTTGGAGTTAGCGTCAGGGCCAGGTTAGGGTTGGGGTTGAGCTTAAGGTGTCCGCCTAGGGTTAGGGTTAGGTGTATGGTTTGATTTAGGCTTCAGGTGAGGTTAGGTTGGAACTTAGTTTGAGGCAGTAAGTTTAGGGCTACTGCTAGTTTTCGGGTAACTGTTATGGTTGGAGTTAGCGTCAGGGCCAGGTTAGGTTTGGGATTGAGCTTAAGGTGTCCGCCTAGAGTTAGGGTTAGTTCTGTGGTTTGAGTTAGGCTTCAGGTTAGGTTAGGTTTGAACTTAGTTTGAGGGAGTAAGTTTAGGGCTACTGTTAGTTTTCGGTTAACTGTTACAGTTGGAGTAAGCGTCAGGGTCAGGTTAGGGTGGGGGTTAAGCATAAGGTGTCCGCCTATGTTTAGGGTTAGGTCTATGATTTGATTTAGGCTTCAGGTTAGGTTAGGTTTGAACTTAGTTTGAGGGAGTCAGTTTAGGGCTACTGTTAGTTTTCGGTTAACTGTTACGGTTGGAGTAAGCGTCAGGGTCAGGTTAGGGTTGGGGTTGAGCTTAAGGTGTCCGCCTAGGGTTAGGGTTAGGTGTATGGTTTGATTTAGCCTTCAGGTTAGGTTAGGTTTGAACTTAGTTTGAGGGAGTAAGTTTAGGGCTACTCTTAGTTTTCGGTTCAGTGTTACAGTTGGAGTTAGCGTGAGGGTCAGGTTAGGGTTGGGGTTGATCTTAAGGTGTCCGCCTAGGGTTAGGGTTAGGTGTATGGTTTGATTTTGGCTTCTGGTTAGGTTAGGTTTGAACTTAGTTTGAGGGAGTAAGTTTATGGCTACTGTTAGTTTTCGGTTCAGTGTTACGTTTGGAGTTAGCGTGAGGGTCCGGTTTTGGTTGGGGTTGAGCTTTAGGTGTCCGCCTAGGGTTAGGGTTAGGTCTGTGGTATGAGTTAGGCATCAGGTTAGTTTAGGTTTGAACTTAGTTTGAGGGAGTAAATTTAGGGATACTGTTAGTTTTCGGTTCAGTGTTACGGTTGGAGTTAGCGTGAGGGTCACGTTAGGGTTGGGGTTGAGCTTAAGGTGTCCGCCTAAGGTTAGGGTTAGGTGTATGGTTAGATTTAGGCGTCAGGTTAGGTTAGGTTTGAACTTAGTTTGAGGGAGTAAGTTTAGGGCTACTCTTAGTTTTCGGGTAACTGTTATTGTTGGAGTTAGCGTCAGGGCCAGGTTAGAGTTGGGGTTGAGCTTAAGGTGTCCGCCTAGGGTTAGGGTTAGGTGTATGGTTTGATTTAGGCTTCAGGTTAGGTTAGGTTTGAAGTTAGTTTGAGGGATTAAGTTTAGGGCTATTGTTAGTTTTTGGTTCACTGTTACAGTTGGAGTAAGCGTCAGGGTCAGGTTAGGGTGGGGGTTAAGCATAAGGTGTCCGCCTAGGGTTAGGGTTAGTTCTATGATTTGATTTAGGCTTCAGGTTAGGTTAGGTTTGAACTTAGTTTGACGGAGTCAGTTTAGGGCCAGTGTTAGTTTTCGGGTAACTGTTACTGTTGGAGTTAGCGTCAGGGCCAGGTTAGGGTTGGGGTTGAGCTTAAGGTGTCCGCCTAGGGTGAGGGTTAGGTCTATTGTTTGAGTTAGGCTTCAGGTTAGGTTAGGTTTGAACTTAGTTTGTGGGAGACAGTTTAGGTCTACTGTTAGTTTTCGTTTAACTGTTACGGTTGGAGTAAGCGACAGGGTCAAGTTAGGGTGAGGGTTAAGCATAAGGTGTGCGCCTAGGGTTAGGGTTAGGACTATGGTTTCATTTAGGCTTCAGGTTAGGTTAGGATTGAACTTAGTTTGAGGGAGTAAGTTTAGGGCTACTGTTAGTTTTCGGTTCAATGTTACGTTTGGAGTTAGCGTGAGGGTCCGGTTAGGGTTGGGGTTGAGCTTAAGATGTCCGCCTAGGGTTAGGGTTAGGTCTGTGGTTTGAGTTAGGCTTCAGGTTAGGTTAGGTTTGAACTTAGTTTGAGGGAGTAAGTTTAGGGCTACTGTTAGTTTTCGGGTAACTGTTATTGTTGGAGTTAGCGTCAGGGCCAGGTTAGGGTTGGGGTTGAGCTTAAGGTGTCCGCCTAGGGTTAGGGTTAGTTGTATGGTTTGATTTAGGCTTCAGGTTAGGTTAGGTTTGAAGTTAGTTTGAGGGAGTAAGTTTAGGGCTACTGTTAGTTTTCGGTTAACTGTTACAGTTGGAGTACGCGGCAGGGTCCGGTTAGGGTGGGGGTTAAGCATAAGGTGTTCGCCTAGGGTTAGGGTTAGGTCTATGATTTGATTTAGGCTTCAGGTTAGGTTAGGTTTGAACTTAGTTTGAGGGAGTCAGTTTAGGGCTACTGTTAGTTTTCGTTTAACTGTTACGGTTGGAGTAAGCATCTGGGTCAGGTTAGGTTTGGGGTTGAGCTTAAGGTGTCCGCCTAGGGTTAGGGTTAGGTGTATGGTTTGATTTAGGCTTCAGGTTAGGTTAGGTTTGAAGTTAGTTTGAGGGAGTAAGTTTAGGGCTACTGTTAGTTTTCGTTTAACTGTTACGGTTGGAGTAAGCGTCAGGGTCAGGTTAGGGTGGGGGTTAAGCATAAGTTGTCCGCCTAGGGTTAGGGTTAGGTCTCTGGTTTCATTTAGGCTTCAGGTTAGGTTAAGATTGAACTTAGTTTGAGGGAGTAAGTTTAGGGCCACTGTTAGTTTTCGGTTCAGTGTTACGGTTGGATTTAGCCTCAGGGTCAGGTTAGGGTTGGGGTTAAGCATAAGGTGTCCGCCTAGGGTTAGTGTTAACTCTATTGTTTGAGTTAGGCTTCAGGTTAGGTTAGGTTTGAACTTAGTTTGAGGGAGACAGTTTAGGGCTACTGTTATTTTTCGTTTAACTGTTACGGTTGGAGTAAGCTTCAGGGTCAGGTTAGGGTGGGGGTTAAGCATAAGGTGTCCACCTAGGGTTAGGGTTAGGTCTATGGTTTTATTTAGGCTTCAGGTTAGGTTAGGATTGAACTTAGTTTGAGGGAGTAAGTTTAGGACTACTGTTAGTTTTCGGTTCAATGTTACGTTTGGAGTTAGCGTAACGGTCCGGTTAGGGTTGGGGTTGAGCTTAAGGTGTCTGCCTAGGGTTAGGGTTAGGTCTGTGGTTTGAGTTAGGCTTCAGGTTAGGTTAGGTTTGAACTTAGTTTGAGGGAGTAAGTTTAGGGCTACTGTTAGTTTTCGGTTAACTGTTACGGTTTGAGTAAGCGTCAGGCTCAGGTTAGGGTTGGGGTCAAGCTTAAGGTGTCCGCCTAGGGTTACGGTTTGGTCTATTGTTTGAGTTAGGCTTCAGGTTAGGTTAGGTTTGAACTTAGTTAGAGCGAGTAAGTTTAGGGCTACTGTTAGTTTTCGGTACAGTGTTATGGTTGGAGTAAGCGTGAGGGTCAGGTCAGGGTTGGTGTTGAGCTTAAGGTGTCCTCCTAGGGTTAGGGTTAGGTTTGTGGTTTGAGTGAGGCTTCAGGTTAGGTTAGGTTTGAACTTAGTTTGAGGGAGTAAGTTTAGGGCTACTGTTAGTTTTCGTTTAACTGTTACGGTTGGAGTAAGCGTCACGGTCAGGTTATGGTTGGGGTTAACCATAAGGTGTCCGCCTAGGGTTAGGGTTAGGTCTATGGTTTCATTTAGGCTTCAGGTTAGGTTAGGTTTGAACTTAGTTTGAGGGAGTAAGTTTAGGGCTACTGTTAGTTTTCGGTTCAGTGTTACGGTAGGAGATAGCGTCAGGGTCTGGTTAGGGTTGTGGTTGAGTTTCAAGTGTCTGACTAGGGTTAGGGTTAGGTCTATGGCTTGAGTTAGGCTTCAAGTTAGGTTAGGTTTGAAGTTAGTTTGAGGAAGTAAGTTTAGGGCTACTGTTAGGTTTCGGGTAACTGTTACTGTTGGAGTTAGCGTCAGGGCCATTTTCGGGTTGGGGTTGAGCTTAAGGTGTCCGCCTAGGGTTAGGGTTAGGTCTATGGTTTGAGTTAGGCTTCAGGTTAGGTTAGGTTTGAACTTAGTTTGAGGGAGTAAGTTTAGGGCTACTGGTTGTTTTCGGTTCAGTGTTATGGTTGGAGATAGCGTCAGGGTCTGGTAAGGGTTGTGGTTGAGTTTCAGGTGTTCGCCTAGGGTTAGGGTTAGGTCTATGGTTTGAGTTAGGCTTCAAGTTAGGTTAGGTTTGAAGTTAGTTTGAGGGAGTAAGTTTAGGGCTACTGTTAGTTTTCGGTTAACTATTACTGTTGGAGTTAGCGTCACGGTCAGGTTCGGGTTGGGGTTGAGCTTAAGGTGTCCGCCTAGGATTACGGTTAGGTGTATGGTTTGATTTAGTCTTCAGGTTAGGATACGTTTGAACTTAGTTTGAGGGAGTAAGTTTAGGGCTACTGTGAGTTTTCGTTTAACTGTTACGGTTGGAGTAAGCGTCAGGATCAGGTTATGGTGGGGGTTAACCATAAGGTGTCCGCCTAGTGTTAGGGTTAGGTCTATGGTTTCATTTAGGCTTCAGGTTAGGTTAGGGTTGAACTTAGTTTGAGGGAGTAAGTTTAGGGCTACTCTTAGTTTTCGGTTCAGTGATATGGTTGGAGTTAGCCTGGAGGTCAGGTTAGGGTTGGTGTTGAGCTTAAGCTGTCCGCCTAGGGTTAGGGTTAGGTCTATGGTTTGAGTTAGGCTTCAGGTTAGGTTAGGTTTTTACTTAGTTTGAGGGAGTAAGTTTAGGCCTATTGTAATTTTTGGTTCAGTGTTACGGTTGCAGTTAGCGTGAGGGTCAAGTTAGGGTTGGGGTCAAGCTTAAGGTGTCCGCCTAGGGTTAGAGTTAGGTCTACTGTTTGAGTTAGGCTTCAGGTTAGGTTAGGTTTGAACTTAGTTTGAGGGAGTAAGTTTAGGGTTACTGTTAGTTTTCGGTTAACTGTTACTGTTGGAGTAAGCGTCAGGGTCAGGTTAGAGTTGGGGTCAAGCTTAAGGTGTCCGCTGAGGGTTAGGGTTAGGTCTATTGTTTGAGTTAGGCTTCAGGTTAGGTTAGGTTTGAACTTAGTTTGAGGGAGTAAGTTTAGGGCTACTGTTAGTTTTCGGTTCAGTGTTTCCGTTGGAGATAGCGCGAGGGTCAGGTTAGGGTTGGGGTTGAGCTTAAGGTGTCCTCCTAGGGTTTGGGTTAGGTCTGTGGTTTGAGTTAGGCTTCAGGTTAGGTTAGGTTTGAACTTAGTTTGAGGGATTAAGTTTAGGGCTACTGTTAGTTTTCGGATCAGTTTTACGGTTGGAGTTAGGGTGAGGGTCAGGATAGGGTTGGGTTTGAACTTCAGGTGTCCGCCTAGGGTTAGGGTTAGGTGTATGGTTTGATTTAGGCTTCAGGTTAGGTTAGGTTGGAACTTAGTTTGAGGCAGTAAGTTTAGGGCTGCTGTTAGTTTTCGGGTAACTGTTAGGGTTGGAGTCAGCGTCAGGGCCAGGTTAGGGTTAGGGTTGAGCTTAAGGTGTCCGCCTAGGGTTAGGGTTAGGTCTGTGATTTGAGTTAGAGTTCAGGTTAGGTTAGGTTTGAACTTAGTTTGAGGGAGTATGTTTAGGGCTACTGTTAGTTTTCGGTTCAGTATTACGGTTGGAGATAGCGTCAGGGTCAGGTTAGGGTTGGGGTTGAGCTTCATAGGTTTGAAGTTAGTTTGAGGGTGTAAGTTCAGGGCTACTGTTAGTTTTCGGTTAACTGTTACAGTTGGTGTAAGCGTCAGGGTCAGGTTAGGGTGGGGGTTAAGCATAAGTTGTCCGCCTAGGGTTAGGGTTAGGTCTGTGATTTGATTTAGTCTTCCTGTTAGGTTAGTTTTGAACTTAGTTTGAGGGAGTCAGTTTAGGGCTACTGTTAGTTTTCGGTTAACTGTTACGGTTGGAGTAAGCGACAGGGTAAGGTTAGGTTTGGGGTTGAGCTTAAGGTGTCCGCCTAGGGTTAGCGTTAGGTGTATGGTTTGATTTAGGCTTCAGGTTAGGTTAGGTTTGAACTTAGTTTGAGGGAGTAAGTTTAGAGCTACTGTTAGTTTTTGGTTCAGTGTTAAATTTGGAGTTAGCGTGAGTGTCTGGTTAGGGTTGGGGTTGAGCTTAAGGTGTCCACCTAGGGTTAGGGTTAGGTCTGTGGTTTGAGATAGGGTTCAGGTTAGGTTAGGTTTGAACTTAGTTTGAGTGAGTAAGTTTAGGGCTACTGTTAGTTTTCGGTTCAGTGTTACGGTTGGAGATAGCGTCAGGGTCAGGTTAGGGTTGTGGTTGAGCTTCAGGTGTCCGCCTAGGGTTAGGGTTAGGTCTATGGTTTGATTTAGGCTTCAGGTTAGGTTAGGTTTGAACTTAGTTTGAGGGAGTAAGTTTAGGGCTACTGTTAGTTTTCAGTTCAGTGTTACGGTTGGAGTTAGCGTGAGGGTCAGGTTATTGTTGGGGTTGAGCTTAAGTTGTCCGACTAGGGTTAGGGTTAGGTGTATGGTTTGATTTTGGCTTCTGGTTAGGTTAGGTTTGAACTTAGTTTGAGGGAGTAAGTTTAGGGCTACTGTTAGTTTTCGGGTAACTGTTACTGTTGTAGTTAGCGTCAGGGCCAGGTTAGGGTTGGGGTTGAGCTTAAGGTGTCCGCCTAGGGTTAGGGTTAGGTCTATTGTTTGAGTTAGGCTTCAGGTTATGTTAGGTTTGAACTTAGTTTGTGGGAGACAGTTTAGGGCTACTGTTAGTTTTCGTTTAACTGGTACGGTTGGAGTAAGCGTCAGGGTCAAATTAGTGTGGGGGTTAAGCATAAGTTGTCCGCCTAGGGTTAGGGTTAGGTCTCTGGTTTCATTTAGGCTTCAGGTTAGGTTAAGATTGAACTTAGTTTGAGGGAGTAAGTTTAGGGCCACTGTTAGTTTTCAGTTCAGTGTTACGGTTGGAGATAGCGTCAGGGTCAGGTTAGTGTTGGGGTTGAGCTTCAGGTGTCCGCCTAGGGTTAGGGTTAGGTCTATGGTTTGAGTTAGGCTTCAGGTTAGGTTAGGTTTGAACTTAGTTTGAGGGATTAAGTTTAGGGCTACTGTTAGTTTTCGTTTCAGTGTTACGGTTGGAGTTAGCGTGAGGGTCAGGTTAGGGTTGGGTTTGAACTTCAGGCGTCCGCCTAGGGTTAGGGTTAGGTGTATGGTTTCATTTAGGCTTCAGGTTAGGTTAGGTTGGAACTTAGTTTGAGGCAGTAAGTTTAGGGCTACTGTTAGTTTTCGGGTAACTGTTACGGTTGGAGTTAGCGTCAGGGCCAGGTTAGGGTTGGGGTTGAGCTTAAGGTGTCCGCCTAGGGTTAGGGTTAGGTGTATGGTTTGATTTAGGCTTCAGGTTAGGTTAGGTTTGAAGTTAGTTTGAGGGAGTAAGTTTAGGGCTACTGTTAGTTTTCGGTTAACTGTTACAGTTGGAGTACGCGGCAGGGTCAGGTTAGGGTGGGGGTTAAGCATAAGGTGTCCGCCTAGGGTTAGGGTTAGGTCTATGATTTGATTTAGGCTTCAGGTTAGGTTAGGTTTGAACTTAGTTTGAGGGAGTCAGTTTAGGGCTACTGTTAGTTTTCGTTTAACTGTTACGGTTGGAGTAAGCGTCAGGGTCAGGTTAGGGTGGGGGTTAAGCATAAGGTGTCCGCCTAGGGTTAGGGTTAGGTCTATGGTTTCATTTAGGCTTCAGGTTAGGTTAGGATTGAACTTAGTTTGAGGGAGTAAGTTTAGGGCCACTGTTAGTTTTCGGTTCAGTGTTACGGTTGGATTTACCCTCAGGGTCAGGTTAGGGTTGGGTTTAAGCTTAAGGTTTCCGCCTAGGGTTAGTGTTAAGTCTATTGTTTGAGTTAGGCTTCAGGATAGGTTAGGTTTGAACTTAGTTTGAGGGAGACAGTTTAGTGCTACTGTTAGTTTTCGGTTCAGTGTTACGGTTGGAGTTAGCGTGAGGGTCAGTTTAGGGTTGGGTTTGAACTTCAGGTGTCCGCCTAGGGTTAGGGTTAGGTGTATGGTTTCATTTAGGCTTCAGGTTAGGTTAGGTTGGAACTTATTTTGAGGCAGTAAGTTTAGGGCTACTGTTCGTGTTCGGGTAACTGTTACTGTTGGAGTTAGCGTCAGAGCCAGGTTAGGGTTGGGGTTGAGCTCAAGGTATCCGCCTAGGGTTAGGGTTAGGTGTATGGTTTGATTTAGGCTTCAGGTTAGGTTAGGTTTGAAGTTAGTTTGAGGGAGTAAGTTTAGGGCTATTGTTAGTTTTCGGTTCAGTGTTACGGTTGGAGATAGCGTCAGGGTTAGGTTAGGGTTGGGGTTGAGCTTCAGGTGTCCGCCTTGGGTTAGGGTTAGGTCTATGGTTTGAGTTAGGCTTCAGGTTAGGTTAGGTTTGAACTTAGTTTGAGGGAGTAAGTTTAGGGCTACTGTTAGATTTCGGTTCAGTGTTACGGTTGGAGATAGCGTCAGGGTCTGGTTAGGGTTGTGGTTGAGTTTCAGGTGTCCGCCTAGGGTTAGGGTTAGGTCTATGGTTTGAGTTAGGCTTCAAGTTAGGTTAGGTTTGAAGTTAGTTTGAGGGAGTAAGTTAAGGGCTACTGTTAGTTTTCGGTTCAGTGTTACGGTTGGAGTTAGCGTCAGGGCCAGGTTAGGGTTGGGGTTGAGCTTAAGGTGTCCGCCTAGGGTTAGGGTTAGGTGTATGGTTTGATTTAGGCTTCAGGTTAGGTTAGGTTTGAAGTTAGTTTGAGGGAGTAAGTTTAGGGCTATTGTTAGTTTTCGGTTAACTGTTACAGTTGGAGTAAGCGTCAGGGTCAGGTTAGGGTGGGGGTTAAGCATAAGGTGTCCGCCTAGGGTTAGGGTTAGGTCTATGATTTGATTTAGGCTTCAGGTCAGGTTAGGTTTGAACGTAGTTTGACGGAGTCAGTTTAGGTCCAGTGTTAGTTTTCGGTTAACTGTTAAGGTTGGAGTAAGCGTCAGGGTCAGGTTAGGTTTGGGGTTGAGCTTAAGGTGTCCGCCTAGGGTTAGGGATAGGTGTATGGTTTGATTTAGGCTTCAGGTTAGGTTAGGTTTGAAGTTAGTTTGAGGGAGTAAGTTTAGGGCTATTGTTAGTTTTCGTTTAAATGTTACGGTTGGAGTAAGCGTCAGGGTCAGGTTAGGGTGGGGGTTAAGCATAAGGTGTCCGCCTAGGGTTAGGGTTAGGTCTATGTTTTCATTTAGGCTTCAGGTTAGGTTAGGATTGAACTTAGTTTGAGGGAGTAAGTTTAGGGCTACTGTTAGTTTTCGGTTCAGTGTTACGTTTGGAGTTAGCGTGAGGGTCCGGTTAGGGTTGGGGTTGAGCTTAAGGTGTCCGCCTAGGGTTAGGGTTAGGTGTATGGTTTGATTTAGGCTTCAGGTTAGGTTAGGTTTGAAGTTAGTTTGAGGGAGTAAGTTTAGGGCTGCTGTTAGTTTTCGTTTAACTGTTACGGTTGGAGTAAGCGTCAGGGTCAGGTTAGGGTGGGGGTTAAGCATAAGTTGTCCGCCTAGGGTTAGGGTTAGGTCTCTGGTTTCATTTAGGCTTCAGGTTAGGTTAAGATTGAACTTAGTTTGAGGGAGTAAGTTTAGGGCCACTGTTAGTTTTCGGTTTAGTGTTACGGTTGGATTTAGCCTCAGGGTCAGGTTAGGGTTGGGGTTAAGCATAAGGTGTCCGCCTAGGGTTAGTGTTAACTCTATTGTTTGAGTTAGGCTTCAGGTTAGGTTAGGTTTGAACTTAGTTTGAGGGAGACAGTTTAGGGCTACTGTTAGTTTTCGTTTAACTGTTACGGTTGGAGTAAGCTTCAGGGTCAGGTTAGGGTGGGGGTTAAGCATAAGGTGTCCGCCTAGGGTTAGGGTTAGGTCTATGGTTTCATTTAGGCTTCAGGTTAGGTTAGGATTGAACTTAGTTTGAGGGAGTAAGTTTAGGGCTACTGTTAGTTTTTGGTTCAGTGTTACGGTTGGAGATAGCGTCTGGGTCAGGTTAGGGTTGGGGTTGAGCTTCAGGTGTCCGCCTAGGGTTAGGGTTAGGTCTATGGTTTGAGTTAGGCTTCAGATTAGGTTAGGTTTGAACTTAGTTTGAGAGATTAAGTTTAGGGCTACTGTTAGTTTTCGGTTCAGTGTTACGGTTGGAGTTAGCGTGAGGGTCAGGTTAGGGTTGGGTTTGAACTTCAGGCGTCCGCCTAGGGTTAGGGTTAGGTGTATGGTTTCATTTAGGCTTCAGGTTAGGTTAGGTTGGAACTTAGTTTGAGGCAGTAAGTTTAGGGCTACTGTTAGTTTTCGGGTAACTGTTACGGTTGGAGTTAGCGTCAGGGCCAGGTTAGGGTTGGGGTTGAGCTTAAGGTGTCCGCCTAGGGTTAGGGTTAGGTGTATGGTTTGATTTAGGCTTCAGGTTAGGTTAGGTTTGAAGTTAGTTTGAGGGAGTAAGTTTAGGGCTACTGTTAGTTTTCGGTTAACTGTTACAGTTGGAGTACGCGGCAGGGTCAGGTTAGGGTGGGGGTTAAGCATAAGGTGTCCGCCTAGGGTTAGGGTTAGGTCTATGATTTGATTTAGGCTTCAGGTTAGGTTAGGTTTGAACTTAGTTTGAGGGAGTCAGTTTAGGGCTACTGTTAGTTTTTGTTTAACTGTTACGGTTGGAGTAAGCGTAAGGGTCAGGTTAGGGTGGGGGTTAAGCATAAGGTGTCCGCCTAGGGTTAGGGTTAGGTCTATGGTTTCATTTAGGCTTCAGGTTAGGTTAGGATTGAACTTAGTTTGAGGGAGTAAGTTTAGGGCCACTGTTAGTTTTCGGTTCAGTGTTACGGTTGGATTTACCCTCAGGGTCAGGTTAGGGTTGGGTTTAAGCTTAAGGTGTCCGCCTAGGGTTAGTGTTAAGTCTATTGTTTGAGTTAGGCTTCAGGTTAGGTTAGGTTTGAACTTAGTTTGAGGGAGTAAGTTTAGGGCTACTGTTAGATTTCGGTTCAGTGTTACCGTTGGAGATAGCGTCAGGGTCTGGTTAGGGTTGTGGTTGAGTTTCAGGTGTCTGCCTAGGGTTAGGGTTAGGTCTATGGTTTGAGTTAGGCTTCAAGTTAGGTTAGGTTTGAAGTTAGTTTGAGGGAGTAAGTTTAGGGCTACTGTTAGTTTTCGGTTCAGTGTTACAGTTGGAGTTAGCGTCAGGGCCAGGTTAGGGTTGGGGTTGAGCTTAAGGTGTCCGCCTAGGGTTAGGGTTAGGTGTATGGTTTGATTTAGGCTTCAGGTTAGGTTAGGTTTGAAGTTAGTTTGAGGGAGTAAGTTTAGGGCTATTGTTAGTTTTCGGTTAACTGTTACAGTTGGAGTAAGCGTCAGGGTCAGGTTAGGGTGGGGGTTAAGCAGAAGGTGTCCGCCTAGGGTTAATGTTAGTTCTATGATTTGATTTAGGCTTCAGGTTAGGTTAGGTTTGAACTTAGTTTGACGGAGTCAGTTTAGGGCCACTGTTAGTTTTAGGTTAACTGTTAAGGTTGGAGTAAGCGTCAGGGTCAGGTTAGGTTTGGGGTTGAGCTTAAGGTGTCCGCCTAGGGTTAGGGTTAGGTGTATGGTTTGATTTAGGCTTCAGGTTAGGTTAGGTTTGAACTTAGTTTGAGGGAGTAAGTTTAGGGCTACTGTTAGTTTTCGTTTAACTGTTACGGTTGGAGTAAGCGTCAGGGTCAGGTTAGGGTGGGGGTTAAGCATAAGGTGTCCGCCTAGGGTTAGGGTTAGGTCTATGGTTTCATTTAGGCTTCAGGTTAGGTTAGGATTGAACTTAGTTTGAGGGAGTAAGTTTAGGGCTACTGTTAGTTTTCGGTTCAATGTTACGTTTGGAGTTAGCGTGAGGGTCCGGTTAGGGTTGGGGTTGAGCTTAAGGTGTCCGCCTAGGGTTAGGGTTAGGTCTGTGGTTTGAATTAGGCTTCAGGTTAGGTTAGGTTTGAACTTACTTTGAGGGAGTAAGTTTAGGGCTACTGTTAGTTTTCGGTTCAGTGTTACGGTTGGAGATAGCGTCAGGGTCAGGTTAGGGTTGGGGTTGAGCTTCAGGTGTCCGCCTAGGGTTAGGGTTAGGTCTATGGTTTGAGTTAGGCTTAAGGTTAGGTTAGGTTTGAACTTAGTTTGAGGAATTAAGTTTAGGGCTACTGTTAGTTTTCGGTTCAGTGTTATGGTTGGAGTTAGCGTGAGGGTCAGGTTAGGGTTTGGTTTGAATTTCAGGTGTCCGCCCAGGGTTAGGGTTAGGTGTATGGTTTCATTTTGGCTTCAGGTTAGGTTAGGTTGGAACTTAGTTTGAGGCAGTAAGTTTAGGGCTACTGTTAGTTTTCGGGTAACTGTTACGGTTGGAGTTAGCGTCAGGGCCAGGTTACTGTTGGGGTTGAGCTTAAGGTGTCCGCCTAGGGTTAGGGTTAGGTGTATGGTTTGATTTAGGCTTCAGGTTAGGTTAGGTTTGAAGTTAGTTTGAGGGAGTAAGTTTAGGGCTATTGTTAGTTTTCGGTTAACTGTTAGAGTTGGAGTAAGCGTCAGGATCAGGTTAGGGTTGGGGTCAAGCATAAGGTGTCCGCCTAGGGTTAGGGTTAGGTCTATGATTTGATTTAGGCTTCAGGTTAGGTTAGGTTTGAACTTAGTTTGAGGGAGTCAGTTTAGGGCTACTGTTAGTTTTCGGTTCAGTGTTACGGTTGGAGATAGCGTCAGGGTCTGGTTAGGATTGTGGTTGAGTTTCAGGTGTCCGCCTAGGGTTAGGGTTAGGTCTATGGTTTGAGTTAGGCTTCAAATTAGGTTAGGTTTGAAGTTAGTTTGAGGGAGTAAGTATAGGGCTACTGTTAGTTTTCGGGTAACTGTTACTGTTGGAGTTAGCGTCAGGGCCAGGTTAGGGTGGGGGTTGAGCTTAAGGTGTCCGCCTAGGGTTAGGGTTAGGTGTATGGTTTGATTTAGGCTTCAGGTTAGGTTAGGTTTGAACTTAGTTTGAGGGAGTAAGTTTAGGGCTACTGTTAGTTTTCGTTTAACTGTTACGGTTGGAGTAAGCGTCAGGTTCAGGTTAGGGTGGGGGTTAAGCATAAGGTGTCCGCCTAGGGTTTGGGTTAGGTCTATTGTTTGAGTTAGGCTTCAGGTTAGGTTAAGTTTGAACTTAGTTTGAGGGATTAAGTTTAGGGCTACAGTTAGTTTTCGGTTCAGTGTTACGGTTGGAGATAGCGTCAGGGTCCGGTCAGTGTTGGGGTTGAGCTTAAGGTGTCCGCCTAGGGTTAGGGTTAGGTCTGTGGTTTGAGTTAGGCTTCAGGTTAGGTTAGGTTTGAACTTAGTTTGAGGGAGTAAGTTTAGGGCTACTGTTTGTTTTCAGTTCAGTGTTACGGTTGGATATAGCGTCAGGGTCAGGTTAGGGTTGGGGTTGAGCTTCAGGTGTCCGCCTAGGGTTAGGGTTAGGTCTATGGTTTGAGTTAGGCTTCAGGTTAGGTTAGGTTTGAACTTAGGTTGAGGGATTAAGTTTAGGGCTACTGTTAGTTTTCGGTTCAGTGTTACGGTTGGAGTTAGCGTTAGGGTCAGGTTAGGGTTGGGTTTGAACTTCAGGTGTCCGCCTAGGGTTAGGGTTAGGTGTATGGTTTCATTTAGGCTTAAGGTTAGGTTAGGTTGGAACTTAGTTTGAGGCAGTAAGTTTAGGGCTACTGTTAGTTTTCGGGTAACTGTTACTGTTGAAGTTAGAGTCAGGGCCAGGATAGGGTTGGGGTTGAGCTTAAGGTGTCCGCCTAGGGTTAGGGTTAGATGTATGGTTTGATTTAGGCTTCAGGTTAGGTTAGGTTTGAAGTTAGTTTGAGGGAGTGAGTTTAGGGCTATTGTTAGTTTTCGGTTCAGTGTTACGGTTGGAGATAGCATCAGGGTTAGCTTAGGGTTAGGGTTGAGCTTCAGGTGTCCGCCTTGGGTTAGGGTTAGGTCTATGGTTTGAGTTAGGCTTCAGGTTAGGTTAGGTTTGAACTTAGTTTGAGGGAGTAAGTTTAGGGCTACTGTTAGTTTTCGGTTCAGTGTTACGGTTGGAGATAGCGTCAGGGTCTGGTTAGGGTTGTGGTTGAGTTTCAGGTGTCCGCCAAGGGTTAGGTTTAGGTCTATGGTTTGAGTTAGGCTTCAAGTTAGGTTAGGTTTGAAGTTAGTTTGAGGGAGTAAGTTTAGGGCTACTGTTAGTTTTCGGTTCAGTGTTACGGTTGGAGTTAGCGTCAGGGCCAGGTTAGGGTTGGGGTTGAGCTTAAGGTGTCCGCCTAGGGTTAGGGTTAGGTGTATGGTTTGATTTAGGCTTCAGGTTAGGTTAGGTTTGAAGTTACTTTGAGGGAGTAAGTTTAAGGCTATTGTTAATTTTCGGTTAACTGTTACAGTTGGAGTAAGCGTCAGGGTCAGGTTAGGGTGGGGGTTAAGCATAAGGTGTTCGCCTAGGGTTAGTGTTAGGTCTATGATTTGATTTAGGCTTCAGGTTAGGTTAGGTTTGAACTTAGTTTGAGGGAGTCTTTTTTGGGCTACTGTTAGTTTTCGGTTAACTGTTAAGGTTGGAGTAAGCGTCAGGGTCAGGTTAGGTTTGGGGTTGAGCTTAATGTGTCCGCCTAGGGTTAGGGTTAGGTGTATGGTTTGATTTAGGCTTCAGGTTAGGTTAGGTTTGAACTTAGTTTGAGGGAGTAAGTTTAGGGCTACTGTTAGTTTTCGTTTAACTGTTACGGTTGGAGTAAGCGTCAGGGTCAGGTTAGGGTGGGGGTTAAGCATAAGGTGTCCGCCTAGGGTTAGGGTTAGGTCTATGGTTTCATTTAGGCTTCAGGTTAGGTTAGGATTGAACTTAGTTTGAGGGAGTAAGTTTAGGGCTACTGTTAGTTTTCGGTTCAATGTTACGTTTGGTGTAAGCGTAACGGTCCGGTTATGGTTGGGGTTGAGCTTAAGGTGTCTGCCTAGGGTTAGGGTTAGGTCTGTGGTTTGAGTTAGGCTTCAGGTTAGGTTAGGTTTGAACTTAGTTTGAGGGAGTAAGTTTAGGGCTACTGTTAGTTTTCGGTTAACTGTTACGGTTGGAGTAAGCGTCAGTGTCAGGTTAGGGTTGGGGTCAAGGTTAAGGTGTCCGCCTAGGGTTAGGGTTAGGTCTATTGTTTGAGTTAGGCTTCCGGTTAGGTTAGGTTTGAACTTAGTTTGAGCGAGTAAGTTTAGGGCTACTGTTAGTTTTCGGTACAGTGTTACGGTTGGAGTTAGCGTGAGGGTCAGGTTAGGGTTGGGGTTGAGCTTAAGGTGTCCTCCTAGGGTTAGGGTTAGGTCTGTGGTTTGAGTGAGGCTTCAGGTTAGGTTAGGTTTGAACTTAGTTTGAGGCAGTAAGTTTAGGGCTACTGTTAGTTTTCGGTGCAGTGTTACGGTTGGAGATAGCGTCAGGGTCAGGTTAGGGTTGTGATTGAGCTTCAGGTGTCCGCCTAGGGTTAGGGTTAGGTCTATGGTTTGAGTTAGGGTCCAGGTTAGGGTAGGTTTGAACTTAGTTTGAGGGAGTAAGTTTAGGGCTACTGTTAGTTTTCGGTTCAGTGTTACGGTTGCAGATAGCGTCAGGGTCTGGTTAGGGTTGCGGTTGAGTTTCAGGTGTCCGCCTAGGGTTAGGGTTATGTCTATGGTTTGAGTTAGGCTTCAAGTTAGGTTAGGTTTGAAGTTAGTTTGAGGGAGTAAGTTTAGGGCTACTGTTAGTTTTCAGGTAACTGTTACTGTTGGAGTTAGCGTCAGGGCCAGGTTAGGGTTGGGGTTGAGCTTAAGGTGTCCGCCTAGGGTTCGGGTTAGGTCTATTGTTTGAGTTAGGCTTCAGGTTAGGTTAGGTTAGAACTTAGTTTGTGGGAGACAGTTTAGGGCTACTGTTAGTTTTCGTTTAACTGTTACGGTTGGAGTAAGCGTCAGGGTCAAGTTAGGGTGGGGGTTAAGCATAAGGTGTCCGCCTAGGGTTAGGGATAGGTCTATGGTTTCATTTAGGCTTCAGGTTAGGTTAGGATTGAACTTAGTTTGAGGGAGTAAGTTTAGGGCTACTGTTAGTTTTCAGTTCAATGTTACGTTTTGTGTTAGCGTGAGGGTCCGGTTAGGGTTGGGGTTGAGCTTAAGGTGTCCGCCTAGGGTTAGGGTTAGGTCTGTGGTTTGAGTTAGGCTTCAGGTTAGGTTAGGTTTGAACTTAGTTTGAGGGAGTAAGTTTAGGGCTACTGTTAGTTTTCGGTTCAGTGTTACGGTTGGAGATAGCGTCAGGGTCAGGTTAGGGTTGGGGTTGATCTTCAGGTGTCTGCCTAGGGTTAGGGTTAGGTCTATGGTTTGAGTTAGGCTTAAAGTTAGGTTAGGTTTGAAGTTAGTTTGAGGGAGTAAGTTTAGGGCTACTGTTAATTTTCGGGTAACTGTTACTGTTGAGTTAGCGTCAGGGCCAGGTTAGGGTTGGGGTTGAGCTTAAGGTGTCCGCCTAGGGTTAGGGTTAGGTGTATGGTTTGATGTAGGCTTCAGGTTAGGTTAGGTTTGAAGTTAGTTTGAGGGAGTAAGTTTAGGGCTATTGTTAGTTTTCGGTTCAGTGTTACGGTTGGAGATAGCGTCAGGGTTAGGTTAGGGTAGGGGTTGAGCTTCAGGTGTCCGCCTTGGGTTAGGGTTAGGTCTATGGTTTGAGTTAGGCTTCAGGTTAGGTTAGGTTTGAACTTAGTTTGAGGGACTAAGTTTAGGGCTTCTGTTAGTTTTCGGTTCAGTGTTTCAGTTGGAGATAACGTCAGGGTCTGGTTAGGTTTGTGGTTGAGTTTCAGGTGTCCGCCTAGGGTTAGGGTTAGGTCTATGGTTTGAGTTAGGCTTCAAGTTAGGTTAGGTTTGAAGTTAGTTTGAGGGAGTAAGTTTAGGGCTACTGTTAGTTTTCGGTTCAGTGTTACGGTTGGAGTTAGCGTCAGGGCCAGGTTAGGGTTGGGGTTGAGCTTAAGGTGTCCGCCTAGGGTTCGGGTTAGGTGTATGGTTTGATTTAGGCTTCAGGTTAGGATAGGTTTGAAGTTAGTTTGAGGGAGTAAGTTTAGGGCTATTGTTAGTTTTCGGTTAACTGTTACAGTTGGAGTAAGCGTCAGGGTCAGGTTAGGGTGGGGCTTAAGCATAAGGTGTCGGCCTAGGGTTAGGGTTAGTTCTATGATTTGATTTAGGCTTCAGGTTAGGTTAGGATTGAACTTAGTTTGAGGGAGTAAGTTTAGGGCTACTGTTAGTTTTCGGTTCAATGTTACGTTTGGAGTTAGCGTGAGGGTCCGGTTAGGGTTGGGGTTGAGCTTAAGGTGTCCTCCTAGGGTTAGGGTTAGGTCTGTGGTTTGAGTGAGGCTTCAGGTTAGGTTAGGTTTGAACTCAGTTTGAGGGAGTAAGTTTAGGGCTACTGTTAGTTTTCGGTTCAGTGTTACGGTTGGAGACAGCGTCAGGGTCAGGTTAGTGTTGTGATTGAGCTTCAGGTGTCCGCCTAGGGTTAGGGTTAGGTCTATGGTTTGAGTTAGGGTCCAGGTTAGGGTAGGTTTGAACTTAGTTTGAGGGAGTAAGTTTAGGGCTACTGTTAGTTTTCGGTTCAGTGTTACGGTTGCAGATAGCGTCAGGGTCTGGTTAGGGTTGCTGTTGAGTTTCAGGTGTCCGCCTAGGGTTAGGGTTATGTCTATGGTTTGAGTTAGGCTTCAAGTTAGGTTAGGTTTGAAGTTAGTTTGAGGGAGTAAGTTTAGGGCTACTGTTAGTTTTCAGGTAACTGTTACTGTTGGAGTTAGCGTCAGGGCCAGGTTAGGGTTGGGGTTGAGCTTAAGGTGTCCGCCTAGGGTTCGGGTTAGGTCTATTGTTTGAGTTAGGCTTCAGGTTAGGTTAGGTTAGAACTTAGTTTGTGGGAGACAGTTTAGGGCTACTGTTAGTTTTTGTTTAACTGTTACGGTTGGAGTAAGCGTCAGGGTCAAGTTAGGGTGGGGGTTAAGCATAAGGTGTCCGCCTAGGGTTAGGGATAGGTCTATGGTTTCATTTAGGCTTCAGGTTAGGTTAGGATTGAACTTAGTTTGAGGGAGTAAGTTTAGGGCTACTGTTAGTTTTCAGTTCAATGTTACGTTTTGTGTTAGCGTGAGGGTCCGGTTAGGGTTGGGGTTGAGCTTAAGGTGTCCGCCTAGGGTTAGGGTTAGGTCTGTGGTTTGAGTTAGGCTTCAGGTTAGGTTAGGTTTGAACTTAGTTTGAGGGAGTAAGTTTAGGGCTACTGTTAGTTTTCGGTTCAGTGTTACGGTTGGAGATAGCGTCAGGGTCAGGTTAGGGTTGGGGTTGATCTTCAGGTGTCTGCCTAGGGTTAGGGTTAGGTCTATGGTTTGAGTTAGGCTTAAAGTTAGGTTAGGTTTGAAGTTAGTTTGAGGGAGTAAGTTTAGGGCTACTGTTAATTTTCGGGTAACTGTTACTGTTGAGTTAGCGTCAGGGCCAGGTTAGGGTTGGGGTTGAGCTTAAGGTGTCCGCCTAGGGTTAGGGTTAGGTGTATGGTTTGATGTAGGCTTCAGGTTAGGTTAGGTTTGAAGTTAGTTTGAGGGAGTAAGTTTAGGGCTATTGTTAGTTTTCGGTTCAGTGTTACGGTTGGAGATAGCGTCAGGGTTAGGTTAGGGTAGGGGTTGAGCTTCAGGTGTCCGCCTTGGGTTAGGGTTAGGTCTATGGTTTGAGTTAGGCTTCAGGTTAGGTTAGGTTTGAACTTAGTTTGAGGGACTAAGTTTAGGGCTTCTGTTAGTTTTCGGTTCAGTGTTTCGGTTGGAGATAACGTCAGGGTCTGGTTAGGTTTGTGGTTGAGTTTCAGGTGTCCGCCTAGGGTTAGGGTTAGGTCTATGGTTTGAGTTAGGCTTCAAGTTAGGTTAGGTTTGAAGTTAGTTTGAGGGAGTAAGTTTAGGGCTACTGTTAGTTTTCGGTTCAGTGTTACGGTTGGAGTTAGCGTCAGGGCCAGGTTAGGGTTGGGGTTGAGCTTAAGGTGTCCGCCTAGGGTTCGGGTTAGGTGTATGGTTTGATTTAGGCTTCAGGTTAGGATAGGTTTGAAGTTAGTTTGAGGGAGTAAGTTTAGGGCTATTGTTAGTTTTCGGTTAACTGTTACAGTTGGAGTAAGCGTCAGGGTCAGGTTAGGGTGGGGCTTAAGCATAAGGTGTCGGCCTAGGGTTAGGGTTAGTTCTATGATTTGATTTAGGCTTCAGGTTAGGTTAGGATTGAACTTAGTTTGAGGGAGTAAGTTTAGGGCTACTGTTAGTTTTCGGTTCAATGTTACGTTTGGAGTTAGCGTGAGGGTCCGGTTAGGGTTGGGGTTGAGCTTAAGGTGTCCTCCTAGGGTTAGGGTTAGGTCTGTGGTTTGAGTGAGGCTTCAGGTTAGGTTAGGTTTGAACTCAGTTTGAGGGAGTAAGTTTAGGGCTACTGTTAGTTTTCGGTTCAGTGTTACGGTTGGAGACAGCGTCAGGGTCAGGTTAGTGTTGTGATTGAGCTTCAGGTGTCCGCCTAGGGTTAGGGTTAGGTCTATGGTTTGAGTTAGGGTCCAGGTTAGGGTAGGTTTGAACTTAGTTTGAGGGAGTAAGTTTAGGGCTACTGTTAGTTTTCGGTTCAGTGTTACGGTTGCAGATAGCGTCAGGGTCTGGTTAGGGTTGCTGTTGAGTTTCAGGTGTCCGCCTAGGGTTAGGGTTATGTCTATGGTTTGAGTTAGGCTTCAAGTTAGGTTAGGTTTGAAGTTAGTTTGAGGGAGTAAGTTTAGGGCTACTGTTAGTTTTCAGGTAACTGTTACTGTTGGAGTTAGCGTCAGGGCCAGGTTAGGGTTGGGGTTGAGCTTAAGGTGTCCGCCTAGGGTTCGGGTTAGGTCTATTGTTTGAGTTAGGCTTCAGGTTAGGTTAGGTTAGAACTTAGTTTGTGGGAGACAGTT
Organism: Tupaia tana; assembly: GCA_026018925.1. Lineage (NCBI taxonomy): Eukaryota > Metazoa > Chordata > Mammalia > Scandentia > Tupaiidae > Tupaia > Tupaia tana. The sequence continues at coordinate 2,135,297 of JAKSZU010000040.1, read as the reverse complement.
TAGGGCTACTGTTAGTTTTTGTTTAACTGTTACGGTTGGAGTAAGCGTCAGGGTCAAGTTAGGGTGGGGGTTAAGCATAAGGTGTCCGCCTAGGGTTAGGGATAGGTCTATGGTTTCATTTAGGCTTCAGGTTAGGTTAGGATTGAACTTAGTTTGAGGGAGTAAGTTTAGGGCTACTGTTAGTTTTCAGTTCAATGTTACGTTTTGTGTTAGCGTGAGGGTCCGGTTAGGGTTGGGGTTGAGCTTAAGGTGTCCGCCTAGGGTTAGGGTTAGGTCTGTGGTTTGAGTTAGGCTTCAGGTTAGGTTAGGTTTGAACTTAGTTTGAGGGAGTAAGTTTAGGGCTACTGTTAGTTTTCGGTTCAGTGTTACGGTTGGAGATAGCGTCAGGGTCATGTTAGTGTTGGGGTTGATCTTCAGGTGTCTGCCTACGGTTAGGGTTAGGTCTATGGTTTGAGTTAGGCTTAAAGTTAGGTTAGGTTTGAAGTTAGTTTGAGGGAGTAAGTTTAGGGCTACTGTTAATTTTCGGGTAACTGTTACTGTTGAGTTAGCGTCAGGGCCAGGTTAGGGTTGGGGTTGAGCTTAAGGTGTCCGCCTATGGTTAGGATTAGGTGTATGGTTTGATGTAGGCTTCAGGTTAGGTTAGGTTTGAACTTAGTTTGAGGGAGTAAGTTTACGGCTACTGTTAGTTTTTGGTTAACTGTTACGGTTGGAGTTAGCGTGAGGGTCAGGTTAGGGTTGGGGATAAGCTTAAGGTGTCCGCCTAGGGTTAGGGTTAGGTCTGTGGTTTGAGTTAGGCTTCAGGTTAGGTTAGGTTTGAACTTAATTTGAGGGAATAAGTTTAGGGCTACTGTTAGTTTTCGGTTCAGTGTTACGGTTGGAGATAGCGTCAGGGTCAGGTTAGGTTTGGGGTTGAGCTTAAGGTGTCTGCCTAGGGTTAGGGTTAGGTCTATGGTTTGAGTTAGGCTTCAGGTTAGATTAGGTTTGAAGTTAGTTTGAGGGTGTAAGTTCAGGGCTACTGTTAGTTTTCGGTTAACTGTTACAGTTGGAGTAAGCGTCAGGGTCAGGTTAGGGTGGGGTTAATCATAAGTTGTCCGCCTAGGGTTAGGGTTAGGTCTATGATTTGATTTAGGCTTCAGGTTAGGTTAGGTTTGAACTTAGTTTGAGGGAGTCAGTTTAGGGCTACTGTTAGTTTTCGGTTCAGTGTTACGGTTGGAGATAGCGTCAGGGTCTGGTTAGGGTTGTGGTTGAGTTTCAGGTGTCCGCCTAGGGTTAGGGTTAGGTCTATGGTTTGAGTTAGGCTTCAAGTTAGGTTAGGATTGAACTTAGTTTGAGGGAGTAAGTTTAGGTCTACTGTTAATTTTCGGTTCAGTGTTACGGTTGGATTTAGCCTCAGGGTCAGGTTAGGGTTGGGGTTAAGCTTAAGGTGTCCGCCTAGGGTTAGTGTTAAGTCTATTGTTTGAGTTAGGCTTCAGGTTAGGTTAGGTTTGAACTTAGTTTGAGGCAGTAAGTTTAGGGCTACTGTTAGTTTTCGGTGCAGTGTTACGGTTGGAGATAGCGTCAGGTTCAGGTTAGGGTTGTGATTGAGCTTCAGTTGTCCGCCTAGGGTTAGGGTTAGGTCTATGGTTTGAGTTAGGGTCCAGGTTAGGGTAGGTTTGAACTTAGTTTGAGGGAGTAAGTTTAGGGCTACTGTTAGTTTTCGGTTTAGTGTTACGGTTTGAGATAGCGTCAGGGTCTGGTTAGGGTTGTGGTTGAGTTTCAGGTGTCCGCCTAGGGTTAGGGTTATGTCTATGGTTTGAGTTAGGCTTCAAGGTAGGTTAGGTATGAAGTTAGTTTGAGGGAGTAAGTTTAGGGCTACTGTTATTTTTCGCGTAACTGTTACTGTTGTAGTTAGCGTCGGGGCCAGGTTAGGGTTGGGGTTGAGCTTAAGGTGTCCGCCTAGGGTTAGGGTTAGGTCTATTGTTTGAGTTAGGCTTCAGGTTAGGTTAGGTTTGAACTTAGTTTGTGGGAGACAGTTTAGGGCTACTGTTAGTTTTCGTTTAACTGTTACGGTTGGAGTAAGCGTCAGGGTCAAGTTAGGGTGGGGGTTAAGCATAAGGTGTCCGCCTAGGGTTAGGGTTAGGTCTATGGTTTCATTTAGGCTTCAGGTTAGGTTAGGATTGAACTTAGTTTGAGGGAGTAAGTTTAGGGCTACTGTTAGTTTTCGGTTCAATGTTACGTTTGGAGTTAGCGTGAGGGTCCGGTTAGGGTTGGGTTTGAACTTCAGGTGTCCGCCTAGGGTTAGGGTTAGGTGTATGGTTTCATTTAGGCTTCAGGTTAGGTTAGGTTGGAACTTAGTTTGAGGGAGTAAGTTTAGGGCAACTGTTAGTTTTCGTTTAACTGTTACGGTTGGATTAAGCGTCAGGGTCAGGTTAGGGTGGGGGTTAAGCATAAGGTGTCCGCCTAGGGTTAGGGTTAGGTGTATGGTTTGATTTAGGCTTCAGGTTAGGTTAGGTTTGAAGTTAGTTTGAGGGAGTAAGTTTAGGGCTATTGTTAGTTTTCGGTTCAGTGTTACGGTTGGAGATAGCGTCAGGGTTAGGTTAGGGTTGGGGTTGAGCTTCAGGTGTCCGCCTTGGGTTAGGGTTAGGTCTATGGTTTGAGTTAGGCTTCAGGTTAGGTTAGGTTTGAACTTAGTTTGAGGGACTAAGTTTAGGGTTTCTGTTAGTTTTCGGTTCAGTGTTTCGGTTGGAGATAACGTCAGGGTCTGGTTAGGGTTGTGGTTGAGTTTCAGGTGTCCGCCTAGGGTTAGGGTTAGGTCTATGGTTTGAGTTAGGCTTCAAGTTAGGTTAGGTTTGAAGTTAGTTTGAGGGAGTAAGTTTAGGGCTACTGTTAGTTTTCGGTTCAGTGTTACGGTTGGAGTTAGCGTCAGGGCCAGGTTAGGGTTGGGGTTGAGCTTAAGGTGTCCGCCTAGGGTTCGGGTTAGGTGTATGGTTTGATTTAGGCTTCAGGTTAGGATAGGTTTGAAGTTAGTTTGAGGGAGTAAGTTTAGGGCTATTGTTAGTTTTCGGTTAACTGTTACAGTTGGAGTAAGCGTCAGGGTCAGGTTAGGGTGGGGCTTAAGCATAAGGTGTCGGCCTAGGGTTAGGGTTAGTTCTATGATTTGATTTAGGCTTCAGGTTAGGTTAGGATTGAACTTAGTTTGAGGGAGTAAGTTTAGGGCTACTGTTAGTTTTCGGTTCAATGTTACGTTTGGAGTTAGCGTGAGGGTCCGGTTAGGGTTGGGGTTGAGCTTAAGGTGTCCTCCTAGGGTTAGGGTTAGGTCTGTGGTTTGAGTGAGGCTTCAGGTTAGGTTAGGTTTGAACTCAGTTTGAGGGAGTAAGTTTAGGGCTACTGTTAGTTTTCGGTTCAGTGTTACGGTTGGAGACAGCGTCAGGGTCAGGTTAGTGTTGTGATTGAGCTTCAGGTGTTCGCCTAGGGTTAGGGTTAGGTCTATGGTTTGAGTTAGGGTCCAGGTTAGGGTAGGTTTGAACTTAGTTTGAGGGAGTAAGTTTAGGGCTACTGTTAGTTTTCGGTTCAGTGTTACGGTTGCAGATAGCGTCAGGGTCTGGTTAGGGTTGCGGTTGAGTTTCAGGTGTCCGCCTAGGGTTAGGGTTATGTCTATGGTTTGAGTTAGGCTTCAAGTTAGGTTAGGTTTGAAGTTAGTTTGAGGGAGTAAGTTTAGGGCTACTGTTAGTTTTCAGGTAACTGTTACTGTTGGAGTTAGCGTCAGGGCCAGGTTAGGGTTGGGGTTGAGCTTAAGGTGTCCGCCTAGGGTTCGGGTTAGGTCTATTGTTTGAGTTAGGCTTCAGGTTAGGTTAGGTTAGAACTTAGTTTGTGGGAGACAGTTTAGGGCTACTGTTAGTTTTCGTTTAACTGTTACGGTTGGAGTAAGCGTCAGGGTCAAGTTAGGGTGGGGGTTAAGCATAAGGTGTCCGCCTAGGGTTAGGGATAGGTCTATGGTTTCATTTAGGCTTCAGGTTAGGTTAGGATTGAACTTAGTTTGAGGGAGTAAGTTTAGGGCTACTGTTAGTTTTCGGTTCAATGTTACGTTTGGAGTTAGCGTGAGGGTCCGGTTAGGGTTGGGGTTGAGCTTAAGGTGTCCTCCTAGGGTTAGGGTTAGGTCTGTGGTTTGAGTGAGGCTTCAGGTTAGGTTAGGTTTGAACTCAGTTTGAGGGAGTAAGTTTAGGGCTACTGTTAGTTTTCGGTTCAGTGTTACGGTTGGAGACAGCGTCAGGGTCAGGTTAGTGTTGTGATTGAGCTTCAGGTGTTCGCCTAGGGTTAGGGTTAGGTCTATGGTTTGAGTTAGGGTCCAGGTTAGGGTAGGTTTGAACTTAGTTTGAGGGAGTAAGTTTAGGGCTACTGTTAGTTTTCGGTTCAGTGTTACGGTTGCAGATAGCGTCAGGGTCTGGTTAGGGTTGCGGTTGAGTTTCAGGTGTCCGCCTAGGGTTAGGGTTATGTCTATGGTTTGAGTTAGGCTTCAAGTTAGGTTAGGTTTGAAGTTAGTTTGAGGGAGTAAGTTTAGGGCTACTGTTAGTTTTCAGGTAACTGTTACTGTTGGAGTTAGCGTCAGGGCCAGGTTAGGGTTGGGGTTGAGCTTAAGGTGTCCGCCTAGGGTTCGGGTTAGGTCTATTGTTTGAGTTAGGCTTCAGGTTAGGTTAGGTTAGAACTTAGTTTGTGGGAGACAGTTTAGGGCTACTGTTAGTTTTCGTTTAACTGTTACGGTTGGAGTAAGCGTCAGGGTCAAGTTAGGGTGGGGGTTAAGCATAAGGTGTCCGCCTAGGGTTAGGGATAGGTCTATGGTTTCATTTAGGCTTCAGGTTAGGTTAGGATTGAACTTAGTTTGAGGGAGTAAGTTTAGGGCTACTGTTAGTTTTCAGTTCAATGTTACGTTTTGTGTTAGCGTGAGGGTCCGGTTAGGGTTGGGGTTGAGCTTAAGGTGTCCGCCTAGGGTTAGGGTTAGGTCTGTGGTTTGAGTTAGGCTTCAGGTTAGGTTAGGTTTGAACTTAGTTTGAGGGAGTAAGTTTAGGGCTACTGTTAGTTTTCGGTTCAGTGTTACGGTTGGAGATAGCGTCAGGGTCAGGTTAGGGTTGGGGTTGATCTTCAGGTGTCTGCCTAGGGTTAGGGTTAGGTCTATGGTTTGAGTTAGGCTTAAAGTTAGGTTAGGTTTGAAGTTAGTTTGAGGGAGTAAGTTTAGGGCTACTGTTAATTTTCGGGTAACTGTTACTGTTGAGTTAGCGTCAGGGCCAGGTTAGGGTTGGGGTTGAGCTTAAGGTGTCCGCCTAGGGTTAGGGTTAGGTGTATGGTTTGATGTAGGCTTCAGGTTAGGTTAGGTTTGAACTTAGTTTGAGGGAGTAAGTTTACGGCTACTGTTAGTTTTTGGTTAACTGTTACGGTTGGAGTTAGCGTGAGGGTCAGGTTAGGGTTGGGGATAAGCTTAAGGTGTCCGCCTAGGATTAGGGTTAGGTCTGTGGTTTGAGTTAGGCTTCAGGTTAGGTTAGGTTTGAACTTAATTTGAGGGAATAAGTTTAGGGCTACTGTTAGTTTTCGGTTCAGTGTTACGGTTGGAGATAGCGTCAGGGTCAGGTTAGGTTTGGGGTTGAGCTTAAGGTGTCTGCCTAGGGTTAGGGTTAGGTCTATGGTTTGAGTTAGGCTTCAGGTTAGATTAGGTTTGAAGTTAGTTTGAGGGTGTAAGTTCAGGGCTACTGTTAGTTTTCGGTTAACTGTTACAGTTGGAGTAAGCGTCAGGGTCAGGTTAGGGTGGGGTTAATCATAAGTTGTCCGCCTAGGGTTAGGGTTAGGTCTATGATTTGATTTAGGCTTCAGGTTAGGTTAGGTTTGAACTTAGTTTGAGGGAGTCAGTTTAGGGCTACTGTTAGTTTTCGGTTCAGTGTTACGGTTGGAGATAGCGTCAGGGTCTGGTTAGGGTTGTGGTTGAGTTTCAGGTGTCCGCCTAGGGTTAGGGTTAGGTCTATGGTTTGAGTTAGGCTTCAAGTTAGGTTAGGATTGAACTTAGTTTGAGGGAGTAAGTTTAGGTCTACTGTTAGTTTTCGGTTCAGTGTTACGGTTGGATTTAGCCTCAGGGTCAGGTTAGGGTTGGGGTTAAGCTTAAGGTGTCCGCCTAGGGTTAGTGTTAAGTCTATTGTTTGAGTTAGGCTTCAGGTTAGGTTAGGTTTGAACTTAGTTTGAGGGAGACAGTTTAGTGCTTCTGTTAGTTTTCGTTTAATTGTTACGGTTGGAGTAAGCGTCAGGGTCAGGTTAGGGTGGGGGTTAAGCATAAGGTGTCCGCCTAGGGTTAGGGTTACGTCTATGGTTTCATTTAGGCTTCAGGTTAGGTTAGGATTGAACTTAGTTTGAGGGAGTAAGTTTAGGGCCACTGTTAGTTTTCGGTTCAGTGTTACGGTTCGATTTAGCCTCAGGGTCAGGTTAGGGTTGGGGTTAAGCTTAAGGTGTCCGCCTAGGGTTAGGGTTAGGTCTGTGGTTTGAGTGAGGCTTCAGGTTAGGTTAGGTTTGAACTTAGTTTGAGGGAGTAAGTTTAGGGCTACTGTTAGTTTTCGGTTCAGTGTTACGGTTGGAGATAGCATCAGGGTCAGGTTAGGGTTGTGATTGAGCTTCAGGTGTCCGCCTAGGGTTAGGGTTAGGTCTATGGTTTGAGTTAGGGTCCAGGTTAGGGTAGGTGTGAACTTAGTTTGACGGAGTAAGTTTAGGGCTACTGTTAGTTTTCGGTTCAGTGTTACGGTTGGAGATAGTGTCAGGGTCTGGTTAGGGTTGTGGTTGAGTTTCAGGTGTCCGCCTAGGGTTAGGGTTAGGTCTATGGTTTGAGTTAGGCTTCAAGTTAGGTTAGGTTTGAAGTTAGTTTGAGGGAGTAAATTTAAGGCTACTGTTAGTTTTCGGGTAACTGTTACTGTTGGAGTTAGCGTCAGGGCCAGGTTAGGGTTGGGGTTGAGCTTAAGGTGTCCGCCTAGGGTTAGGGTTAAGTCTATTGTTTGAGTTAGGCTTCAGGTTAGGTTAGGTTTGAACTTAGTTTGAGGGAGACAGTTTAGGGCTACTGTTAGTTTTCATTTAACTGTTACGGTTGGAGTAAGCGTCAGGGTCAGGTTAGGGTGGGGGTTAAGCATAAGGTGTCCGCCTAGGGTTAGGGTTAGGTCTATGGTTTCATTTAGGCTTCAGGTTAGGTTAGGATTGAACGTAGTTTGAGGGAGTAAGTTTAGGGCTACTGTTAGTTTTCGGTTCAATGTTACGGTTGGAGTTAGCGTGAGGGTCAGGTTAGGGTTGGGGTTGAGCTTAAGGTGTCCGCCTAGGGTTATGGTTATGTCTGTGGTTTGATTTAGGATTCACGTTAGGTTAGGTTTGAACTTAGTTTGAGGGAGTAAGTTTAGGGCTACTGTTAGTTTTCGGGTAACTGTTACTGTTGGAGTTAGCGTCAGGGCCAGGTTAGGGTTGGGGTTGAGCTTAAGGTGTCCGCCTAGGGTTAGGGTTAGGTCTGTGGTTTGAGTTAGGCTTCAGGTTAGGTTAGGTTTGAACTTAGTTTGAGGGAGTAAGTTTAGGGCTACTGTTAGTTTTCGGTTCAGTGTTACGGTTGGAGATAGCGTCAGGGTCAGGTTAGGGTTGGGGTTGAGCTTCAGGTGTCCGCCTAGGGTTAGGGTTAGGTCTATGGTTTGAGTTATGCTTCAGGTTTGGTTAGGTTTGAACTTAGTTTGAGGGAGTAAGTTTAGGGCTACTGTTAGTTTTCGGTTCAGTGTTACGGTTGGAGATAGCGTCCGGGTCTGGTTAGGGTTGTGGTTGAGTTTCAGGTGTCCGCCTAGGGTTAGGGTTAGGTCTATGGTTTGAGTTAGGCTTCAAGTTAGGTTAGGTTTGAAGTTAGTTTGAGGGAGTAAGTTTAGGGCTACTGTTAGTTTTCGGGTAACTGTTACTGTTGGAGTTAGCGTCAGGGCCAGGTTAGGGTTGGGGTTGAGCTTAAGGTGTCCGCCTAGGGTTAGGGTTAGGTGTATGGTTTGATTTACGCTTCAGGTTAGGTTAGGTTTGAACTTAGTTTGAGGAAGTAAGTTTAGGGCTACTGTTATTTTTCGTTTAACTGTTATGGTTGGAGTAAGCGTCAGGGTCAGGTTATGGTGGGGGTTAACCATAAGGTGTCCGCCTAGGGTTAGCGTTAGGTCTATGCTTTCATTTAGGCTTCAGGTTAGGTTAGGATTGAACTAAGTTTGAGGGAGTAAGTTTAGGACTACTCTTAGTTTTCGGTTCAGTGATATGGTTGGAGTTAGCCTGGAGGTCACGTTAGGTTTGGGGTTGAAGTTAAAGTGTCCGCCGAGGGTTAGGGTTAGGTGGATGGTTTGATTAAGGCTTCAGGTTAGGTTACGTTTGAACTTAGTTTGAGTGAGTAAGTTTAGGTCTACTGTTAGTTTTCGGATCAGTGTTACGGTTGGAGATAGCGTCAGGGTCAGGTTAGGGTTGGGGTTGAGCTTCAGGTGTCCGCCTATTGTTAGGGTTAGGTCTATGATTTGAGTTAGGCTTCAGGTTAGGTTAGGTTTTAACTTAGTTTGAGGGAGTAAGTTTAGGGCTACTGTTAGTTTTCGTTTCAGTGTTACGGTTGGAGTTAGCGTGAGGGTCAGGTTAGGGTTGGGGTTGAGCTTAAGGTGTCCTCCTAGGGTTAGGGTTAGGTCTGTGGTTTGAGTTAGGCTTCAGGTTAGGTTAGGTTTGAACTTAGTTTGAGGGAGTAAGTTTAGGGCTACTGTTAGTTTTCGGTTCAGTGTTACGGTTGGAGATAGCGTCAGGGTCAGGTTAGGGTTGGGGTTGAGCTTCAGGTGTCCGCCTAGAGTTAGGGTTAGGTCTATGGTTTCAGTTAGGCTTCAGTTTAGGTTAGGTTTGTACTTAGTTTTAGGGAGTAAGTTTAGGGCTACTGTTAGTTTTCGGTTCAGTGTTACGGTTGGAGTTAGCGTGAGGGTCAGGTTAGTGTTGGGTTTGAACTTCAGGTGTCCGCCTAGGGTTAGGGTTAGGTGTATGGTTTGATTTAGGCTTCAGGTTAGGTTAGGTTTGAACTTAGTTTGAGGCAGTAAGTTTAGGGCTACTGTTAGTTTTGGGGTAACTGTTACAGTTGGAGTTAGCGTCAGGGCCAGGTTAGGGTTGGGGTTGAGCTTAAGGTGTCCGCCTAGGGTTAGGGTTAGGTGTATGGTTGGATTTAGGCTCCAGGTTAGGTTATGTTTGAACTTAGTTTGAGGGAGTAAGTTTAGGGCTACTGTTAGTTTTCGGTTAACTGTTACAGTTGGAGTAAGCGTCAGGGTCAGGGTAGGGTGGGGATTAAGCATAAAGTGTCCGCCTAGGGTTAGGCTTAGGTCTATGATTTGATTTAGGCTTCAGGTTAGGTTAGGTTTGAAGTTAGTTTGAGGGAGTAAGTTTAGGGCTACTGTTAGTTTTCGGTTCAGTGTTACCGTTGGAGTAAGCGTCATGGTCAGGTTATGGTGGGGGTTAACCATAAGGTGTCCGCCTAGGGTTAGGGTTAGGTCTATGGTTTCATTTAGGCTTCAGGTTAGGTTAGGATTGAACTTAATTTGAGGGAGTAAGTTTAGGACTACTCTTAGTTTTCGGTTCAGTGATATGGCTGGAGTTAGCCTGGAGGTCAGGTTAGGGTTGGGGTTGAGCATAAGTTGTCCGCCTAGGGTTAGGGTTAGGTCTATGGTTTGAGTTAGGCTTCTGGTTAGATTAGGTTTCAAGTTAATTTGAGGGTGTAAGTTCAGGGCTACTGTTAGTTTTCGGTTAACTGTTACAGTTGGAGTAAGCGTCAGGGTCAGGTTAGGGTGTGGGTTAAGCATAAGTTGTCCCACTAGGGTTAGGGTTAGGTCTATGATTTGATTTAGGCTTCCAGTTAGGTTAGGTTTGAACTTAGTTTGAGGGAGTCAGTTTAGGGCTACTGTTAATTTTCGGTTCAGTGTTACGGTTGGAGATAGCGTCAGGGTCTGGTTAGGGTTGTGGTTGAGTTTTAGGTGTCCACCTAGGGTTAGGGTTTGGTCTATGGTTTGAGTTAGGCTTCAAATTAGGTTAGGTTTGAAGTTAGTTTGAGGGAGTAAGTTTAGGGCTACTGTTAGTTTTCGGGTAACTGTTACTGTTGGAGTTAGCGTCAGGGCCAGGTTAGGGTTGGGGTTGAGCTTCAGGTGTCCGCCTAGGGTTAGGGTTAGGTGTATGGTTTGATTTAGGCTTCAGGTTAGGTTATGTTTGAACTTAGTTTGAGGGAGTAAGTTTAGGGCTACTGTTAGTTTTCGGTTAACTGTTACAGTTGGAGTAAGCGTCAGGGTCAGGTTAGGTTTGGGGTTAAAGTTAAGGTGTCCGCCTAGGGTTAGGGTTAGGTGTATGGTTTGATTTAGGCTTCAAGTTAGGTTAGGTGTGAACTTAGTTTGAGGGAGTAAGTTTAGGGCTATTGTTAGTTTTCGGTTCAGTATTATGGTTGGAGATAGCGTCAGGGTCAGGTTAGGGTTGGGGTTAGCTTGAGGTGTCTGCCTAGGGTTAGGGTTAGGTCCATGGTTTGATTTAGGCTTCAGGTTAGGTTAGGTTTGAACTTAGATTGAGGGAGTAAGTTTAGGGCTACCCTTAGTTTTCGGGTAACTGTTACGGTTGGAGTTAGCGTTAGGGCCAGGTTATGTTTGGGGTTGAACTTAAGGTGTCCGCCTAGAGTTACGGTTAGGTGTATGGTTTTATTTAGGCTTCAGGTTAGGTTATGTTTGAACTTAGTTTGAGGGCGTAAGTTTAGGACTACTGTTAGTTTTCGATTAACTGTTATGGTTGGAGTAAGCATCAGGGTAACGTTAGGTTTGGGGTTGAGCTTAAGGTGTCCGCCTAGGGTTAGGGTTAGGTGTATGGTTTGATTTAGGCTTCAGGTTAGGTTAGGTTTGAAGTTAGTTTGAGGGAGTAAGTTTAGGGCTACTGTTAGTTTTTGGTTAACTGTTACAGTTGGAGTAAGCGTCAATGTCAGGGTAGGGTGGGGTTTAAGCATGAGGTGTCCGCCTAGGGTTAGGGATAGGTCTATGATTTGATTTAGGCTTCAGGTTAGGTTAGGTTTGAACTTAGTTTGAGGGAGTCAGTTTAGGTCTACTGTTAGTTTTCGGTTCAGTGTTACGGTTGGATTTAGCCTCAGGGTCAGGTTAGGGTTGGGGTTAAGCTTAAGGTGTCCGCCTAGGGTTAGGATTAGGTCTATTGTTTGAGTTAGGCTTCAGGTTAGGTTAGGTTTGAACTTAGTTTGAGGGAGTAAGTTTAGGGTTACTGTTAGTTTTTGGTTCAGTGTTACGTTTGGAGTTAGCGTGAGGGTCAGGTTAGGGTTGGGGTTGAGCTTAAGGTGTCCTCCTAGGGTTAGGGTTAGGTCTGTGGTTTGAGATAAGCTTCAGGTTAGGTTAGGTTTGAAGTTAGTTTGAGGGAGTCAGTTTAGGGCTACTGTTAGTTTTCGGTTAACTGTTACGGTTGGAGTAAGCGTCAGGGTCAGGTTAGGTTTGGGGTTGAGCTTAAGGTGTCCGCCTAGGGTTAAGGTTAGGTGTATGGTTTGATTTAGGCTTCAGGTTAGGTTAGGATTGAACTTAGTTTGAGGGAGTAAGTTTAGGGCTACTGTTAGTTTTCGTTTAACTGTTACGGTTGGAGTAAGCGTCAGGGTCAGGTTAGGGTGGGGGTTAAGCATAAGGTGTCCGCCTAGGGTTAGGGTTAGGTCTATGGTTTCATTTAGGCTTCAGGTTAGGTTAGGTATGAACTTAGTTTGAGGGAGTAAGTTTAGGGCCACTGTTAGTTTTCGGTTCAGTGTTACGGTTGGAGTTAGCGTGAGGGACAGGTTAGGGTTGGGGTTGTGCTTAAGGTGTCCTCCTAGGGTTAGGGTTAGGTCTGTGGTTTGAGTTAGGCTTCAGGTTATGTTAGGTTTGAACTTAGTTTGAGGGAGTAAGTTTAGGGCTACTGTTAGTTTTCGGGTAACTTTTACTGTTGGAGTTAGCGTCATGGCCAGGTTAGGGTTGGGGTTGAGCTTAAGGTGTCCGCCTATGGTTAGGGTTAGGTGTATGGTTTCATTTAGGCTTCAGGTTAGGTTAGGTTGGAACTTAGTTTGAGGCAGTAAGTTTAGGGCTACTGTTAGTTTTCGGGTAACTGTTACGGTTGGAGTTAGCTTCAGGGCCAGGTTAGGGTTGGGGTTGAGCTTAAGGTGTCCGCCTAGGGTTAGGGTTAGGTCTGTGGTTTGAGTTAGGCTTCAGGTTAGGTTAGGTTTGAACTTAGTTTGAGGGAGTAAGTTTAGGGCTACTGTTAGTTTTTGGTTCAGTGTTACGGTTAGAGATAGCGTCAGGGTTAGGATAGGGTTGGGGTTGAGCTTCAGGTGTCCGCCTAGGGTTTGGGTTAGGTCTATGGTATGAGTTAGGCTCCAGGTTAGGTTAGGTTTGAACTTAGTTTGAGGGAGTAAGTTTAGGGCTACTGTTTGTTTTCGGTTCAGTGTTACGGTTGGAGATAGCGTCAGGGTCTGTTTAGGCTTGTGGTTGAGTTTCAGGTGTCCGCCTAGGGTTAGGGTTAGGTCTATGGTTTGAGTTAGGCTTCAAGTTAGGTTAGGTTTGAAGTTAGTTTGAGGGAGTAAGTTTAGGGCTACTGTTAGTTTTCGGGTAACTGTTACTGTTGGAGTTAGCGTCAGGGCCAGTTTCGGGTTGGGGTTGAGCTTAAGGTGTCCGCCTAGGGTTAGGGTTAGGTGTATGGTTTGATTTAGTCTTCAGGTTAGGATAGGTTTGAACTTAGTTTGAGCGATTCAGTTTAGGGCTACTGTTAGTTTTCGGTTAACTGTTACGGTTGGAGTAAGCATCAGGGTCAGGTTAGGTTTGGGGTTGAGCTTAAGGTGTCCGCCTAGGGTTAGGGTTAGGTGTATGGTTTGATTTAGGCTTCAGGTTAGGTTAGGTTTGAACTTAGTTTGAGGGAGTAAGTTTAGGGCTACTGTTAGTTTTTGGTTCAGTGTTACATTTGGAGTTAGCGTGAGTGTCTGGTTAGGGTTGGGGTTGAGCTTAAGGTGTCCACCTAGGGTTAGGGTTAGGTCTGTGGTTTTGAGATAGGGTTCAGGTTAGGTTAGGTTTGAACTTAGTTTGAGGGAGTAAGTTTAGGGCTACTGTTAGTTTTCGTTTAACTGTTACGGTTGGAGTAAGCGTCAGGGTCAGGTTCGGGTGGGGGTTAAGCATAAGGTGTTCGCTAGGGTTAGGGTTAGGTCTATGGTTTCATTTAGGCTTCAGGTTAGGTTAGGATTGAACTTAGTTTGAGGGAGTAAGTTTAGGACTACTCTTAGTTTTCGGTTCATTGATATGGTTGAAGTTAGCCTGGAGGTCAGGTTAGGGTTGGGGTCAAGCTTAAGGTGTCCGCCTAGGGTTAGGGTTAGGTCTATTGTTTGAGTTAGGCTTCAGGTTAGGTTAGGTTTGAACTTAGTTTGAGGGAGTAAGTTTAGGGCTACAGTTAGTTTTCGGTTCAGTGTTACGGTTGGCGTTAGCGTGAGGGTCATGGTAGGGTTGGGGTTGAGCTTAAGGTGTCCTCCTAGGGTTAGGGTTAGGTCTGTGGTTTGAGTTAGGCTCCAGGTTAGGTTAGGTTTGAACTTAGTTTGAGGGAGTAAGTTTAGGGCTACTGTTAGTTTTCGGTTCAGTGTTACGGTTGGAGATAGCGTCAGGGTCTGGTTAGGGTTGTGGTTGAGTTTCAGGTGTCCACCTAGGGTTAGGGTTAGGTCTATGGTTTGAGTTAGGCTTCAAGTTAGGTTAGGTTTGAAGTTAGTTTGAGGGAGTAAGTTTAGGGCTGCTGTTAGTTTTCGTTTAACTGTTACGGTTGGAGTAAGCGTCAGGGTCAGGTTAGGGTGGGGGTTAAGCATAAGGTGTCCGCCTAGGGTTAGGGTTATATCTATGGTTTCATTTAGGCTTCAGGTTAGGTTAGGATTGAACTTAGTTTGAGGGAGTAAGTTTAGGGCCACTGTTAGTTTTCGGTTCAGTATTACGGTTGGATTTAGCCTCAGGGTCAGGTTAGGGTTGTGGTTAAGCTTAAGGTGTCCGCCTAGGGTTAGGGTTAAGTCTATTGTTTGAGTTAGGCTTCAGGTTAGGTTAGGTTTGAACTTAGTTTGAGGGAGACAGTTTAGGGCTACTGTTAGTTTTCATTTAACTGTTACGGTTGGAGTAAGCGTCAGGGTCAGGTTAGGGTGGGGGTTAAGCATAAGGTGTCCGCCTAGGGTTAGGGTTAGGTCTATGGTTTCATTTAGGCTTCAGGTTAGGTTAGGATTGAAATTAGTTTGAGGGAGTAAGTTTAGGGCTACTGTTAGTTTTCGGTTCAACGTTACGTTTGGAGTTAGCGTGACGGTCCGGTTAGGGTTGGGGTTGAGCTTAAGGTGTCTGCCTAGGGTTAGGGTTAGGTCTGTGGTTTGAGTTAGGCTTCAGGTTAGGTTAGGTTTGAACTTAGTTTGAGGGAGTAAGTTTAGGGCTACTGTTAGTTTTCGGTTCAGTGTTACGGTTGGAGATAGCGTCAGGGTCAGGTTAGGGTTGTGATTGAGCTTCAGTTGTCCGCCTAGGGTTAGGGTTAGGTCTATGGTTTGATTTAGGCTTCAGGTTAGGTTAGGTTTGAAGTTAGTTTGAGGGAGTAAGTTTAGGGCTACTGTTAGTTTTCGGTTCAGTGTTACGGTTGGAGATTACGTCAGGGTCTGGTTAGGGTTGTGGTTGAGTTTCAGGTGTCCGCCTAATGTTAGGGTTAGGTCTATGGTTTGTGTTAGGCTTCAAGTTAGGTTAGGTTTGAAGTTAGTTTAAGGGAGTAAGTTTAGGGCTACTGTTAGTTTTCGGGTAACTGTTACTGTTGGAGTTAGCGTCAGGGCCAGGTTCGGGTTGGGGTTGAGCTTAAGGTGTCCGCCTAGGGTTAGGGTTAGGTGTATGGTTTGATTTAGGCTTCAGGTTAGGTTAGGTTTGAACTTAGTTTGAGGGAGTAAGTTTAGGGCTACTGTTAGTTTTCGTTTAACTGTTACGGTTGGAGTAAGCGTCAGGGTCAGGTTCGGGTGGGGGTTAAGCATAAGGTGTCCGCCTAGGGTTAGGGTTAGGTCTATGGTTTCATTTAGGCTTCAGGTTAGTTTAGGATTGAACTTAGTTTGAGGGAGTAAGTTTAGGACTACTCTTAGTTTTCGGTTCATTGATATGGTTGGAGTTAGCCTGGAGGTCAGGTTAGGGTTGGGGTCAAGCTTAAGGTGTCCGCCTAGGGTTAGGGTTAGGTCTATTGTTTGAGTTAGGCTTCAGTTTAGGTTAGGTTTGAACTTAGTTTGAGGGAGTAATTTTAGGGCTACAGTTAGTTATCGGTTCAGTGTTACGGTTGGCGTTAGCGTGAGGGTCATGGTAGGGTTGGGGTTGAGCTTAAGGTGTCCTCCTAGGGTTAGGGTTAGGTCTGTGGTTTGAGTTAGGCTCCAGGTTAGGTTAGGTTTGAACTTAGTTTGAGGGAGTAAGTTTAGGGCTACTGTTAGTTTTCGGTTTAGTGTTACGGTTGGAGATAGCGTCAGGGTCTGGTTAGGGTTGTGGTTGTGTTTCAGGTGTCCACCTAGGGTTAGGGTTAGGTCTATGGTTTGAGTTAGGCTTCAAGTTAGGTTAGGTTTGAAGTTAGTTTGAGGGAGTAAGTTTAAGGCTGCTGTTAGTTTTCGTTTAACTGTTACGGTTGGAGTAAGCGTCAGGGTCAGGTTAGGGTGGGGGTTAAGCATAAGGTGTCCGCCTAGGGTTAGGGTTAGGTCTATGGTTTCATTTAGGCTTCAGGTTAGGTTAGGATTGAAATTAGTTTGAGGGAGTAAGTTTAGGGCTACTGTTAGTTTTCGGTTCAATGTTACGTTTGGAGTTAGCGTGACGGTCCGGTTAGGGTTGGGGTTGAGCTTAAGGTGTCTGCCTAGGGTTAGGGTTAGGTCTGTGGTTTGAGTTAGGCTTCAGGTTAGGTTAGGTTTGAACTTAGTTTGAGGGAGTAAGTTTAGGGCTACTGTTAGTTTTCGGTTAACTGTTACGGTTGGAGTAAGCGTCAGGGTCAGGTTAGTGTTGGGGTAAAGCTTAAGGTGTCCGCCTAGGGTTAGGGTTAGGTCTATTGTTTGAGTTAGGCTTCAGGTTAGGTTAGGTTTGAACTTAGTTTGAGGGAGTAAGTTTAGGGCTACTGTTAGTTTTCGGTTCAGTGTTACAGTTGGAGATAGCGTCAGGGTCAGGTTAGGGTTGTGATTGAGCTTCAGGTGTCCGCCTAGGGTTAGGGTTAGGTCTATGGTTTGAGTTAGGGTCCAGGTTAGGGTAGGTTTGAACTTAGTTTGAGGGAGTAAGTTTAGGGCTACTGTTAGTTTTCGGTTCATTGTTACGGTTGGAGATAGCGTCAGGGTCAGGTTAGGGTTGGGGTTGAGCTTCAGGTGTCCGCCTATTGTTAGGGTTAGGTCTATGATTTGATTTAGGCTTCAGGTTAGGTTAGGTTTGAACTTAGTTTGAGTGAGTCAGTTTAGGGCTACTGTTAGTTTTTGGTTCAGTGTTATGGTTGGAGATAGCATCATGGTCAAGTTAGGGTTGGGTTTGAGATTCAGGTGTCCGCCTAGGGTTAGGGTTAGGTCTATGGTTTGAGTTGGGCTTCAGGTTAGGTTAGCTTTGAACTTAGTTTGCGGGAGTAAGTTTAGGCCTATTGTATTTTTTGGTTCAGTGTTACGGTTGAATTTAGCCTCAGGGTCAGATAAGGGTTGGGGTCAAGCTTAAGGTGTCCGCCTAGGGTTAGGGTTAGGTCTATTGTTTGAGTTAGGCTTCAGGTTAGGTTAGGTTTGAACTTAGTTTGAGGGAGTAAGTTTAGGGCTACTGTTAGTTTTCGGTTAACTGTTACGGTTGGAGTTAGCGTGAGGGTCCGGTTAGGGTTGGGGTTGAGCTTAAGGTGTCCGCCTAGGGTTAGGGTTAGGTCTGTGGTTTGAGTTAGGCTTCAGGTTAGGTTAGGTTTGAACTTAGTTTGATGGAGTAAGTTTAGGGCTACTGTTAGTTTTCGGTTCAGTGTTACGGTTGGAGATAGCGTCAGGGTCAGGTTAGGGTTGGGGTTGAGCTTCAGGTGTCCGCCTAGGGTTAGGGTTAGGTCTATGGTTTGAGTTAGGCTTCAGGTTAGGTTAGGTTTGAACTTAGTTTGAGGGATTAAGTTTAGGGCTACTGTTAGTTTTTGGTTCAGTGTTACGGTTGGAGTTAGCGTGAGGGTCAGGTTAGGGTTGTGTTTGAACTTCAGGTGTACGCCTAGGGTTAGGGTTAGGTCTAATGTTTGAGATAGGCTTCAGGTTAGGTTAGGTTTGAACTTAGTTTGAGGGAGTAAGTTTAGGGCTACTGTTAGTTTTCGGTACAGTGTTACGGTTGGAGTTAGCGTGAGGGTCAGGTTAGGGTTGGGGTTGAGCTTAAGGTGTCCTCGTAGGGTTAGGGTTAGGTCTATGGTTTGAGTTAGGCTTCAGGTTATGTTAGGTTTCAACTAAGTTTGAGGGAGTAAGTTTAGGGCTACTGTTAGTTTTCGGTTCAGTGTTACGTTTGGAGATAGCGTCAGGGTCTGGTTAGGGTTGTGGTTGAGTTTCAGGTGTCCGCCTAGGGGTAGGGTTAGGTCTATGGTTTGAGTTAGGCTTCAAGTTAGGTTAGGTTTGAAGTTAGTTTGAGGGAGTAAGTTTAGGGCTACTGTTAGTTTTCGGGTAACTGTTACTGTTGGAGTTAGCGTCAGGGCCAGGTTTGGGTTGGGGTTGAGCTTAAGGTGTCCGCCTAGGGTTAGGGTTAGGTGTATGGTTTGATTTAGGCTTCAGGTTAGGTTAGGTTTGAAGTTAGTTTGAGGGAGTAAGTTTAGGGCTATTGTTAGTTTTCGGTTAACTGTTACAGTTGGAGTAAGCGTCAGGGTCAGGTTAGGGAGGGGGTTAAGCATAAGGTGTCCGCCTAGGGTTAGGGTTAGGTCTATGATTTGATTTAGGCTTCAGGTTAGGTTAGGTTTGAACTTAGTTCGAGGGAGTCAGTTTAGTGCTACTGTTAGTTTTCGGTTAACTGTTAAGATTGGAGTAAGCGTCAGGGTCAGGTTACGTTTGGGGTTGAGCTTAAGGTGTCCGCCTAGGGTTAGGGTTATGTGTATGGTTTGATTTAGGCTTCAGGTTAGGTTAGGTTTGAACTTAGTTTGAGGGAGTAAGTTTAGGGCTACTGTTAGTTTTCGGTTAACTGTTACGGTTGGAGTAAGCGTCAGGGTCAGGTTAGGGTTGGGGGTCAAGCTTAAGGTGTCCGCCTAGGGTTAGGGTTAGGTCTATTGTTTGAGTTAGGCTTCAGGTTAGGTTAGGTTTGAACTTAGTTTGAGCGAGTAAGTTTAGGGCTACTGTTAGTTTTCGGTACAGTGTTACGGTTGGAGTTAGCGTGAGGGTCAGGTTAGGGTTGGGGTTGAGCTTAAGGTGTCCTCCTAGGGTTAGGGTTAGGTCTGTTCTTTGAGTGAGGCTTCAGGTTAGGTTAGGTTTGAACTTAGTTTGAGGGTGTAAGTTTAGGGCTACTGTTAGTTTACGGTTCAGTGTTACGGTTGGAGATAGCGTCAGGGTCAGGTTAGGGTTGTGATTGAGCTTCAGGTGTCCGCCTAGGTTTAGGGTTAGGTCTATGGTTTGAGTTAGGGTCCAGGTTAGGGTAGGTTTGAACTTAGTTTGAGGGAGTAAGTTTAGGGCTACTGTTAGTTTTCGGTTCAGTGTTACGGTTGGAGATAGCGTCAGGGTCTGGTTAGGGTTGTGGTTGAGTTTCAGGTGTCCGCCTAGGGTTAGGGTTAGGTCTATTGTTTGAGTTAGGCTTCAAGTTAGGTTAGGTTTGAAGTTAGTTTGAGGGAGTAAGTTTAGGGCTACTGTTAGTTTTCGGGTAACTGTTACTGTTGGAGTTAGCGTCAGGGTCAGGTTAGGGTTGGGGTTGAGCTTAAGGTGTCCGCCTAGGGTTAGGGTTAGGTCTATTGTTTGAGTAAGGCTTCAGGTTAGGTTAGGTTTGAACTTAGTTTGAGGGAGTAAGTTTAGGGCTACTGTTAGTTTTCGGTTCAGTGTTACGGTTGGAGTTAGCGTGAGGGTCAGGTTAGGGTTGGGTTTGAACTTCAGGTGTCCGCCTAGGGTTAGGGTTAGGTGTATGGTTTGATTTAGGCTTCAGGTTAGGTTAGGTTGGAACTTAGTTAGAGGCAGTAAGTTTAGGGCTACTGTTAGTTTTCGGGTAACTGTTACGGTTGGAGTTAGCGTCATGGCCAGGTTAGGGTTGGGGTTGAGATTAAGGTGTCCGCCTAGGGTTAGGGTTGGGTCTGTGGTTTGAGTTAGGGTTCAGGTTAGGTTAGGTTTGAACTTAGTTTGAGGGGGTAAGTTTAGGGCTACTGTTAGTTTTCGGTTCAGTGTTACGGTTGGAGATAGCGTCAGGGTCAGGTTAGGGTTGGGGTTGAGGTTCGGGTATCAGCCTTGGGTTAGGGTTAGGTCTATGGTTTGAGTTAGGCTTCAGGTTAGGTTAGGTTTGAACTTAGTTTGAGGGAGTAAGTTTAGGGCTACTGTTAGTTTTCGTTTAAGTGTTACGGTTGGAGTAAGCGTCAGGGTCAGGTTAGGGTGGGGGTTAAGCATAAGGTGTCCGCCTAGGGTTAGGGTTAGGTCTATGGTTTCATTTAGGCTTCAGGTTAGGTTAGGATAGAACTTAGTTTGAGGGAGTAAGTCTGGGGACACTGTTAGTTTTCGGTTTAGTTTTACGGTTCGATTTAGCCTCAGGGTCAGGTTAGGGTTGGGGTTAAGCTTAAGGTGTCCGCCTAGGGTTAGGGTTAGGTCTATGGTTTGAGTTAGGCTTCAAATTAGGTTAGGTTTGAAGTTAGTTTGAGGGAGTAAGTTTAGGGCTACTGTTAGTTTTTGGGTAACTGTTACTGTTGGAGTTAGAGTCAGGGCCAGGTTAGGGTTGGGGTTGAGCTTAAGGTGTCCGCCTAGGGTTAGGGTTAGGTGAATGGTTTGATGTACGCTTCAGGTTAGGTTAGCTTTGAACTTAGTTTGAGGGAGTAAGTTTAGGGCTACTGTTAGTTTTCGTTTAACTGTTACGGTTGGAGTAAGCGTCAGGGTCAGGTTATGGTGGCGGTTAACCATAAGGTGTCCGCCTAGGGTTAGGGTTAGGTGTATGGTTTGATTTAGGCTTCAGGTTTGGTTAGGCGTGAACTTAGTTTGAGGGAGTAAGTTTAGGGCTATTGTTAGTTCTCGGTTCAGTATTATGGTTGGAGTTAGCGTCAGGGTCAGGTTAGGGTTGGGGTTAGCTTGAGGTGTCTGCCTAGGGTTAGGGTTAGGTCCATGGTTTGATTTAGGCTCCAGGTTAGGTTACATTTGAACTTAGTTTGAGTGAGTAAGTTTAGGGCTACTGTTAGTTTTCCGTTCAGTCTTACGGTTGGAGATAGCGTCAGGGTCAGGCTAGGGTTGGAGTTGATCTTAAGGTGTCCGTTTAGGGTGAGGGTTAGGTCTGTGGTTTGATTTAGGCTTCAGGTAAGGTTACGTTTGAACTTAGTTTGAGTGAGTAACTTTAGGGCTACTGTTAGTTTTCGGTTCAGTGTTACGGTTGGAGATAGCGTCAGGGTCAGGTTAGGGTTGGGGTTGAGCTTCAGGTGTCCGCCTATTGTTAGGGTTAGGTCTATGATTTGAGTTAGGCTTCAGGTTATGTTAGGTTTGAACTTAGTTTGAGGGAGAATGTTTAGGCCTATTGTATTTTTTGGTTCAGTGTTACGGTTGAATTTAGCCTCAGGGTCAGGTAAGGGTTGGGGTCAAGCTTAAGGTGTCCGCCTAGGGTTAGGGTTAGGTCTATTGTTTGAGTTAGGCTTCAGGTTAGGTTAGGTTTGAACTTAGTTTGAGGGAGTAAGTTTAGGGCTACTGTTAGTTTTTGGTTCAGTGTTACGTTTGGAGTTAGCGTGAGGGTCAGGTTAGGGTTGGGGTTGAGCTTAAGGTGTCCTCCTAGGGTTAGGGTTAGGTCTGTGGTTTGAGATAAGCTTCAGGTTAGGTTAGGTTTGAACTTAGTTTGAGGGAGTAAGTTTAGGGCTACTGTTAGTTTTTGGTTCAGTGTTACGGTTGTAGATAGCGTCAGGGTCAGGTTAGGGTTGGGGTTGAGCTTCAGGTGTCCGCCTAGGGTTAGGGTTAGGTCTATGGTTTGAGTTAGGCTTCAGGTTATGTTAGGTTTGAACTTAGTTTTAGGGAGTAAGTTTAGGGCTACTGTTAGTTTTTGGTTAAGTGTTACGGGTGGAGATAGCGTCAGGGTCTGGTTAGGGATGTGGTTGAGTTTCAGGTGTCCGCCTAGGGTTAGGGTTAGGTCTATGGTTTAAGATAGACTTCAAGTTAGGTTAGGTTTGAAGTTAGTTTGATCGAGTAAGTTTAGGGCTACTGTTAGTTTTCGGTTCAGTGTTACGGTTGGAGTTAGCGTGAGGGACAGGTTAGGGTTGGGGTTGTGCTTAAGGTGTCCTCCTAGGGTTAGGGTTAGGTCTGTGGTTTGAGTTAGGCTTCAGGTTATGTTAGGTTTGAACTTAGTTTGAGGGAGTTAGTTTAGGGCTACTGTTAGTTTTCGGGTAACTGTTACTGTTGGAGTTAGCGTCATGGCCAGGTTAGGGTTGGGGTTGAGCTTAAGGTGTCCGCCTATGGTTAGGGTTAGGTGTATGGTTTCATTTAGGCTTCAGGTTAGGTTAGGTTGGAACTTAGTTTGAGGCCGTAAGTTTAGGGCTACTGTTAGTTTTCGGGTAACTGTTACGGTTGGAGTTAGCGTCAGGGCCAGGTTAGGGTTGGGGTTGAGCTTAAGGTGTCCGCCTAGTGTTAGGGTTAGGTCTGTGGTTTGAGTTAGGCTTCAGGTTAGGTTAGGTTTGAACTTAGTTTGAGGGAGTAAGTTTAGGGCTACTGTTAGTTTTTGGTTCAGTGTTACGGTTAGAGATAGCGTCAGGGTCATGATAGGGTTGGGGTTGAGCTTAAGGTGTCCGCCTAGGGTTAGGGTTAGGTGTATGGTTTGATTTAGGCTTCAGGTTAGGTTAGGTTTGAACTTAGATTGAGGGAGTACGTTTAGGGCTACTGTTAGTTTTCGTTTAACTGTTACGGTTGGAGTAAGCGTCAGGGTCAGGTTCGGGTGGGGGTTAAGCATAAGGTGTCCGCCTAGGGTTAGGGTTAGGTCTATGGTTTCATTTAGGCTTCAGGTTAGGTTAGGATTGAACTTAGTTTGAGGGAGTAAGTTTAGGGCCACTGTTAGTTTTCGGTTCAGTATTAAGGTTGGATTTAGCCTCAGGGTCAGGTTAGGGTTGGGGTTAAGCTTAAGGTGTCCGCCTAGGGTTAGGGTTAAGTCTATTGTTTGAGTTAGGCTTCAGGTTAGGTTAGGTTTGAACTTAGTTTGAGGGAGACAGTTTAGGGCTACTGTTAGTTTTCATTTAACTGTTACGGTTGGAGTAAGCGTCAGGGTCAGGTTAGGGTGGGGGTTAAGCATAAGGTTTCCGCCTAGGGTTAGGGTTAGGTCTATGGTTTCATTTAGGCTTCAGGTTAGGTTAGGATTGAAATTAGTTTGAGGGAGTAAGTTTAGGGCTACTGTTAGTTTTCGGTTCAACGTTACTTTTGGAGTTAGCGTGACGGTCCGGTTAGGGTTGGGGTTGAGCTTAAGGTGTCTGCCTAGGGTTAGGGTTAGGTCTGTGGTTTCAGTTAGGCTTCAGGTTAGGTTAGGTTTGAACTTAGTTTGAGGGAGTAAGTTTAGGGCTACTGTTAGTTTTCGGTTAACTGTTACGGTTGGAGTAAGCGTCAGGGTCAGGTTAGTGTTGGGGTAAAGCTTAAGGTGTCCGCCTAGGGTTAGGGTTAGGACTATTGTTTGAGTTAGGCTTCAGGTTAGGTTAGGTTTGAACTTAGTTTGAGCGAGTAAGTTTAGAGCTACTGTTAGTTTTCGGTTCAGTGTTACAGTTGGAGATAGCGTCAGGGTCAGGTTACGGTTGTGATTGAGCTTCAGGTGTCCGCCTAGGGTTAGGGTTAGGTCTATGGTTTGAGTTAGGGTCCAGGTTAGGGTAGGTTTGAACTTAGTTTGAGGGAGTAAGTTTAGGGCTACTGTTAGTTTTCGGTTCATTGTTACGGTTGGAGATAGCGTCAGGGTCAGGTTAGGGTTGGGGTTGAGCTTCAGGTGTCCGCCTATTGTTAGGGTTAGGTCTATGATTTGATTTAGGCTTCAGGTTAGGTTAGGTTTGAACTTAGTTTGAGCGAGTCAGTTTAGGGCTACTGTTAGTTTTTGGTTCAGTGTTATGGTCGGAGATAGCATCATGGTCAAGTTAGGGTTGGGTTTGAGATTCAGGTGTCCGCCTAGGGTTAGGGTTAGGTCTATGGTTTGAGTTGGGCTTCAGGTTAGGTTAGGTTTGAACTTAGTTTGAGGGAGTAAGTTTAGGCCTATTGTATTTTTTGGTTCAGTGTTACGGTTGAATTTAGCCTCAGGGTCAGGTAAGGGTTGGGGTCAAGCTTAAGGTGTCCGCCTAGGGTTAGGGTTAGGTCTATTGTTAGAGTTAGGCTTCAGGTTAGGTTAGGTTTGAACTTAGTTTGAGGGAGTAAGTTTAGGGCTACTGTTAGTTTTCGGTTAACTGTTACGGTTGGAGTTAGCGTGAGGGTCCGGTTAGGGTTGGGGTTGAGCTTAAGGTGTCCGCCTAGGGTTAGGGTTAGGTCTGTGGTTTGAGTTAGGCTTCAGGTTAGGTTAGGTTTGAACTTAGTTTGATGGAGTAAGTTTAGGGCTACTGTTAGTTTTCGGTTCAGTGTTACGGTTGGAGATAGCGTCAGGGTCAGGTTAGGGTTGGGGTTGAGCTTCAGGTGTCCGCCTAGGGTTAGGGTTAGGTCTATGGTTTGAGTTAGGCTTCAGGTTAGGTTAGGTTTGAACTTAGTTTGAGGGATTAAGTTTAGGGCTACTGTTAGTTTTCGGGTAACTGTTACTGTTGGAGTTAGCGTCAGGGCCAGGTTAGGGTTGGGGTTGAGCTTAAGGTGTCCGCCTAGGGTTAGGGTTAGGTGTATGGTTTGATTTAGGCTTCAGGTTAGGTTAGGTTTGAAGTTAGTTTGAGGGAGTAAGTTTAGGGCTATTGTTAGTTTTCGGTTAACTGTTACAGTTGGAGTAAGCGTCAGGGTCAGGTTAGGGAGGGGGTTAAGCATAAGGTGTCCACCTAGGGTTAGGGTTAGGTCTATGATTTGATTTAGGCTTCAGGTTAGGTTAGGTTTGAACTTAGTTCGAGGGAGTCAGTTTAGGGCTACTGTTAGTTTTCGGTTAACTGTTAACATTGGAGTAAGCGTCAGGGTCAGGTTACGTTTGGGGTTGAGCTTAAGGTGTCCGCCTAGGGTTAGGGTTATGTGTATGGTTTGATTTAGGCTTCAGGTTAGGTTAGGTTTGAACTTAGTTTGAGGGAGTAAGTTTAGGGCTACTGTTAGTTTTCGGTTAACTGTTACGGTTGGAGTAAGCGTCAGGGTCAGGTTAGGGTTGGGGGTCAAGCTTAAGGTGTCCGCCTAGGGTTAGGGTTAGGTCTATTGTTTGAGTTAGGCTTCAGGTTAGGTTAGGTTTGAACTTAGTTTGAGCGAGTAAGTTTAGGGCTACTGTTAGTTTACGGTTCAGTGTTACGGTTGGAGATAGCGTCAGGGTCAGGTTAGGGTTGTGATTGAGCTTCAGGTGTCCGCCTAGGTTTAGGGTTAGGTCTATGGTTTGAGTTAGGGTCCAGGTTAGGGTAGGTTTGAACTCAGTTTGAGGGAGTAAGTTTAGGGCTACTGTTAGTTTTCGGTTCAGTGTTACGGTTGGAGATAGCGTCAGGGTCTGGTTAGGGTTGTGGTTGAGTTTCAGGTGTCCGCCTAGGGTTAGGGTTAGGTCTATTGTTTGAGTTAGGCTTCAAGTTAGGTTAGGTTTGAAGTTAGTTTGAGGGAGTAAGTTTAGGGCTACTGTTAGTTTTCGGGTAACTGTTACTGTTGGAGTTAGCGTCAGGGCCAGGTTAGGGTTGAGGTTGAGCTTAAGGTGTCCGCCTAGGGTTAGGGTTAGGTCTATTGTTTGAGTAAGGCTTCAGGTTAGGTTAGGTTTGAACTTAGTTTGTGGGAGACAGTTTAGGGCTACTGTTAATTTTCGTTTTACTGTTACTGTTGGAGTAAGCGTCAGGGTCAAGTTAGGGTGGGGGTTAAGCATAAGGTGTCCGCTTAGGGTTAGTGTTAGGTCTATGGTTTCATTTAGGCTTCAGGTTAGGTTAGGATTGAACTTAGTTTGAGGGAGTAAGTTTATGGCTACTGTTAGTTTTCGGTTCAATGTTACGTTTGGAGTTAGCGTGAGGGTCCGGTTAGGGTTGGGGTTGAGCTTAAGGTGTCCGCCTAGGGTTAGGGTTAGGTCTGTGGTTTGAGTTAGGCTTCCGGTAGGGTTAGGATTGAACTTAGTTTGAGGGAGTAAGTTTAGGGCTACTGTTAGTTTTCGGTTCAGTGTTACGGTTGGAGTTAGCGTGAGGGTCAGGTTAGGGTTGGGTTTGAACTTCAGGTGTCCGCCTAGGGTTAGGGTTAGGTGTATGGTTTGATTTAGGCTTCAGGTTAGGTTAGGTTGGAACTTAGTTAGAGGCAGTAAGTTTAGGGCTACTGTTAGTTTTCGGGTAACTGTTACGGTTGGAGTTAGCGTCAGGGCCAGGTTAGGGTTGGGGTTGAGATTAAGGTGTCCGCCTAGGGTTAGGGTTGGGTCTGTGGTTTGAGTTAGGGTTCAGGTTAGGTTAGGTTTGAACTTAGTTTGAGGGGGTACATTTAGGGCTACTGTTAGTTTTCGGTTCAGTGTTACGGTTGGAGATAGCATCAGGGTCAGGTTAGGGTTGGGGTTGAGCTTCGGGTATCAGCCTTGGGTTAGGGTTAGGTCTATGGTTTGAGTTAGGCTTCAGGTTAGGTTAGGTTTGAACTTAGTTTGAGGGAGTAAGTTTAGGGCTACTGTTAGTTTTCGTTTAAGTGTTACGGTTGGAGTAAGCGTCAGAGTCAGGTTAGGGTGGGGGTTAAGCATAAGGTGTCCGCCTAGGGTTAGGGTTAGGTCTATGGTTTCATTTAGGCTTCAGGTTAGGTTAGGATAGAACTTAGTTTGAGGGAGTAAGTCTGGGGCCACTGTTAGTTTTCGGTTCAGTTTTACGGTTCGATTTAGCCTCAGGGTCAGGTTAGGGTTGGGGTTAAGCTTAAGGTGTCCGCCTAGGGTTAGGGTTAGGTCTATGGTTTGAGTTAGGCTTCAAATTAGGTTAGGTTTGAAGTTAGTTTGAGGGAGTAAGTTTAGGGCTACTGTTAGTTTTTGGGTAACTGTTACTGTTGGAGTTAGAGTCAGGGCCAGGTTAGGGTTGGGGTTGAGCTTAAGGTGTCCGCCTAGGGTTAGGGTTAGGTGTATGGTTTGATGTACGCTTCAGGTTAGGTTAGCTTTGAACTTAGTTTGAAGGAGTAAGTTTAGGGCTACTGTTAGTTTTCGTTTAACTGTTACGGTTGGAGTAAGCGTCAGGGTCAGGTTATGGTGGGGGTTAACCATAAGGTGTCCGCCTAGGGTTAGGGTTAGGTGCATGGTTTGATTTAGGCTTCAGGTTAGGTTAGGTGTGAACTTAGTTTGAGGGAGTAAGTTTAGGGCTATTGTTAGTTCTCGGTTCAGTATTATGGTTGGAGTTAGCGTCAGGGTCAGGTTAGGGTTGGGGTTAGCTTGAGGTGTCTGCCTAGGGTTAGGAATAGGTCCATGGTTTGATTTAGGCTCCAGGTTAGGTTACATTTGAACTTAGTTTGAGTGAGTAAGTTTAGGGCTACTGTTAGTTTTCCGTTCAGTCTTACGGTTGGAGATAGCGTCAGGGTCAGGCTAGGGTTGGAGTTGAGCTTAAGGTGTCCGTTTAGGGTGAGGGTTAGGTCTGTGGTTTGATTTAGGCTTCAGGTAAGGTTACGTTTGAACTTAGTTTGAGTGAGTAACTTTAGGGCTACTGTTAGTTTTCGGTTCAGTGTTACGGTTGGAGATAGCGTCAGGGTCAGGTTAGGGTTGGGGTTGAGCTTCAGGTGTCCGCCTATTGTTAGGGTTAGGTCTATGATTTGAGTTAGGCTTCAGGTTATGTTAGGTTTGAACTTAGTTTGAGGAAGTATGTTTAGGCCTATTGTATTTTTTGGTTCAGTGTTACGGTTGAATTTAGCCTCAGGGTCAGGTAAGGGTTGGGGTCAAGCTTAAGGTGTCCGCCTAGGGTTAGGGTTAGGTCTATTGTTTGAGTTAGGCTTCAGGTTAGGTTAGGTTTGAACTTAGTTTGAGGGAGTAAGTTTCGGGCTACTGTTAGTTTTCGGTTAACTGTTACGGTTGGAGTTAGCGTGAGGGTCCGGTTAGGGTGGGGGTTGAGCTTAAGGTGTCCGCCTAGGGTTAGGGTTAGGTCTATGGTTTGAGTTAGGCTTCAGGTTAGGTTAGGTTTGAACTTAGTTTGAGGGAGTAAGTTTAGGGCTACTGTTAGTTTTCGGTTCAGTGTTACGGTTGGAGATAGCGTCAGGGTCAGGTTAGGGTTGGGGTTGAGCTTCAGGTGTCCGCCTAGGGTTAGGGTTAGGTCTATGGTTTGAGTTAGGCTTCAGGTTAGGTTAGGTTTGAACTTAGTTTGAAGGATTAAGTTTAGGGCTACTGTTAGTTTTCGGTTCAGTGTTACGGTTGGAGTTAGCGTGAGGGTTAGGTTAGGGTTGGGTATGAACTTCAGGTGTCCGCCTAGGGTTAGGGTTAGGTGTATGGTTTGATTTAGGCTTCAGGTTAGGTTAGGTTGGAACTTAGTTTGAGGCAAGAAGTTTAGGGCTACTGTTAGTTTTCGGGTAACTGTTACGGTTGGAGTTAGCGTCAGGGCCAGGTTAGGTTTGGGGTTGAGCTTAAGGTGTCCGCCTAGGGTTAGGGTTAGGTCTGTGATTTGAGTTAGGGTTCAGGTTAGGTGAGGTTTGAACTTAGTTTGAGGGAGTAAGTTTAGGGCTACTGTTAGTTTTCGGTTCAGTGTTACGTTTCGAGATAACATCAGGGTCTGGTTAGGGTTGTGGTTGAGTTACAGGTGTCCGCCTAGGGGTAGGGTTAGGTCTATGGTTTGAGTTAGGCTTCAAGTTAGGTTAGGTTTGAAGTTAGTTTGAGGGAGTAAGTTTAGGGCTACTGTTAGTTTTCGGGTAACTGTTACTGTTGGAGTTAGCGTCAGGGCCAGGTTAGGGTTGGGGTTGAGCTTAAGGTGTCCGCCTAGGGTTAGGGTTAGGTGTATGGTTTGATTTAGGCTTCAGGTTAGGTTAGGTTTGAAGTTAGTTTGAGGGAGTAAGTTTAGGGCTACTGTTAGTTTTCGGTTAACTGTTACGGTTGGAGTAAGCGTCAGGTTCAGGTTAGGGTTGGGGTCAAGCTTAAGGTGTCCGCCTAGGGTTAGGGTTAGGTCTATTGTTTGAGTTAGGCTTCAGGTTAGGTTAGGTTTGAACTTAGTTTGAGGGCGTAAGTTTAGGGCTACTGTTAGTTTTCGGTTAACTGTTAAGATTGGAGTAAGCGTCAGGGTCAGGTTAGGTTTTGGGTTGAGCTTAAGGTGTCCGCCTAGGGTTGGGGTTATGTGTATGATTTGATTTAGGCTTCAGGTTAGGTTAGGTTTGAACTTAGTTTGAGGGAGTAAGTTTACGGCTACTGTTAGTTTTTGGTTAACTGTTACGTTTGGAGTAAGCGTCAGGGTCAGGTTAGGGTTGGGGTCAAGCTTAAGTTGTCCGCCTAGGGTTAGGGTTAGGTCTATTGTTTGAGTTAGGCTTCAGGTTAGGTTAGGTTTGAACTTAGTTTGAGGGTGTAAGTTTAGGGCTACTGTTAGTTTTCGGTACAGTGTTACGGTTGGAGTTAGCGTGAGGGTCAGGTTAGGGTTGCGGTTGAGCTTAAGGTGTCCACCTACGGTTAGGGTTAGGTCTGTTCTTTGAGTGAGGCTTCAGGTTAGGTTAGGTTTGAACTTAGTTTGAGGGAGTAAGTTTAGGGCTACTGTTAGTTTACGGTTCAGTGTTACGGTTGGAGACAGCGTCAGGGTCAGGTTAGGGTTGTGATTGAGCTTCAGGTGTCCGCCTAGGTTTAGGGTTAGGTCTATGGTTTGAGTTAGGGTCCAGGTTAGGGTAGGTTTGAACTTAGTTTGAGGGAGTAAGTTTAGGGCTACTGTTAGTTTTCGGTTCAGTGTTACGGTTGGAGATAGCGTCAGGGTCAGGTTAGGGTTGGGGTTGAGCTTCAGGTGTCCGCCTAGGGTTACGGTTAGGTGTATGGTTTGATTTAGGCTTCAGGTTAGGTTAGGTTTGAACTTAGTTTGAGGGAGTAAGTTTAGGGCTACTGTTAGTTTTCGGTTAACTGTTACAGTTGGAGTAAGCGTCAGGGTCAGGTTAGGTTTGGGGTTGAAGTTAAGGTGTCCGCCTAGGGTTAGGGTTAGGTGTATGGTTTGATTTAGGCTTCAGGTTAGGTTAGGTGTGAACTTAGTTTTAGGGAGTAAGTTTAGGGCTATTGTTAGTTCTCGGTTCAGTATTATGGTTGGAGTTAGCGTCAGGGTCAGGTTAGGGTTGGGGTTAGCTTGAGGTGTCTACCTAGGGTTAGGGTTAGGTCCATGGTTTGATTTAGGCTCCAGGTTAGGTTACATTTGAACTTAGTTTGAGTGAGTAAGTTTAGGGCTACTGTTAGTTTTCCGTTCAGTGTTATGGTTGGAGATAGCGTCAGGGTCAGGTTAGGGTTGGAGTTGAGCTAAAGTGTCCGTTTAGGGTGAGGGTTAGGTCTGTGGTTTGATTTAAGCTTCAGGTTAGGTTACGTTTGAACTTAGTTTGAGTGAGTAACTTTAGGGCTACTGTTAGTTTTCGTTTCAGTGTTACGGTTGGAGTTAGCGTGAGGGGCAGGTTAGGGTTGGGGTTGAGCTTAAGGTGCCCTCCTAGGATTAGGGTTAGGTCTGTGGTTTGAGTTAGGCTTCAGGTTAGGTTAGGTTTGAACTTAGTTTGTGGGAGTAAGTTTAGGGCTACTGTTAGTTTTCGGTTCAGTGTTACGGTTGGAGATAGCGTCAGGGTCAGGTTAGGGTTGGGGTTGAGCTTCAGGTGTCCGCCTATTGTTAGGGTTAGGTCTATGATTTCAGTTAGGCTTCAGGTTATGTTAGGTTTGAACTTAGTTTGAGGGAGTATGTTTAGGCCTATTGTATTTTTTGGTTCAGTGTTACGGTTGAATTTAGCCTCAGGGTCAGGTAAGGGTTGGGGTCAAGCTTAAGGTGTCCGCCTAGGGTTAGGGTTAGGTCTATTGTTTGAGTTAGGCTTCAGGTTAGGTTAGGTTTGAACTTAGTTTGAGGGCGTAAGTTTAGGGCTACTGTTAGTTTTCTGTACAGTGTTACGGTTGGAGTTAGCGTGAGGGTCAGGTAAGGGTTGCGGTTGAGCTTAAGGTGTCCACCTATGGTTAGGGTTAGGTCTGTTCTTTGAGTGAGGCTTCAGGTTAGGTTAGGTTTGAACTTAGTTTGAGGGAGTAAGTTTAGGGCTACTGTTAGTTTACGGTTCAGTGTTACGGTTGGAGATAGCGTCAGGGTCAGGTTAGGGTTGTGATTGAGCTTCAGGTGTCCGCCTAGGTTTAGGGTTAGGTCTATGGTTTGAGTTAGGGTCCAGGTTAGGGTAGGTTTGAACTTAGTTTGAGGGAGTAAGTTTAGGGCTACTGTTAGTTTTCGGTTCAGTGTTACGGTTGGAGATAGCGTCAGGGTCTGGTTAGGGTTGTGGTTGAGTTTCAGGTGTCCGCCTAGGGTTAGGGTTATGTCTATTGTATGAGTTAGGCTTCAAATTATGTTAGGTTTGAAGTTAGTTTGAAGGAGTAAGTTTAGGGCTACTGTTAGTTTTTGGGTAACTGTTACTGTTGGAGTTAGAGTCAGGGCCAGGTTAGGGTTGGGGTTGAGCTTAAGGTGTCCGCCTAGGGTTAGGGTTAGGTGTATGGTTTGATTTACGCTTCAGGTTAGGTTAGCTTTGAACTTAGTTTGAGGGAGTAAGTTTAGGGCTACTGTTAGTTTTCGGTTCAGTGTTACGGTTGGAGATAGCGTCAGGGTCAGGTTAGGGTTGGGGTTGAGCTTCAGGTGTCCGCCTAGGGTTACGGTTAGGTGTATGGTTTGATTTAGGCTTCAGGTTAGGTTAGGTTTGAACTTAGTTTGAGGGAGTAAGTTTAGGGCTACTGTTAGTTTTCGGGTATCTGTTTCGGTTGGAGTTAGCGTGAGGGTCCGGTTAGGGTTGGGGTTGAGCTTAAGGTGTCCGCCTAGGGTTAGGGTTAGGTCTGTGGTTTGAGTTAGGCTTCAGGTTAGGTTAGGTTTGAACTTAGTTTGATGGAGTAAGTTTAGGGCTACTGTTAGTTTTCGGTTCAGTGTTACGGTTGGAGATAGCGTCAGGGTCAGGTTAGGGTTGGGGTTGAGCTTCAGGTGTCCGCCTAGGGTTAGGGTTAGGTCTATGGTTTGAGTTAGGCTTCAGGTTAGGTTAGGTTTGAACTTAGTTTGAGGGATTATGTTTAGGGCTACTGTTAGTTTTCGGTTCAGTGATACGGTTGGAGTTAGCTTGAGGGTTAGGTTAGGGTTGGGTTTGAACTTCAGGTGTCCGCCTAGGGATAGGGTTAGGTGTATGGTTTGATTTAGGCTTCAGGTTAGGTTAGGTTGGAACTTAGTTTGAGGCAAGAAGTTTTGGGCTACTTTTAGTTTTCGGGTAACTGTTACGGTTGGAGTTAGCGTCAGGGCCAGGTTAGGGTTGGGGTTGAGCTTAAGGTGTCCGCCTAGGGTTAGGGTTAGGTCTGTGATTTGAGTTAGGGTTCAGGTTAGGTGAGGTTTGAACTTAGTTTGAGGGAGTAAGTTTAGGGCTACTGTTAGTTTTCGGTTCAGTGTTACGGTTGGAGATAGCGTCAGGGTCAGGTTAGGGTTGGGGTTGAGCTTCAGGTTTCCGCCTTGGGTTATGGTTAGGTCTATGGTTTGAGTTAGGCTTCAGGTTAGGTTAGGTTTCAACTAAGTTTGAGGGAGTAAGTTTAGGGCTACTGTTAGTTTTCGGTTCAGTGTTACGTTTGGAGATAGCGTCAGGGTCTGGTTAGGGTTGGGGTTGAGCTTAAGGTGTCCGCCTAGGGTTAGGGTTAGGTCTATGGTTTGAGTTAGGCTTCAAGTTAGGTTAGGTTTGAAGTTAGTTTGAGGGAGTAAGTTTAGGGCTACTGTTAGTTTTCGGTTAACTGTTACGGTTGGAGTAAGCGTCAGGGTCAGGTTAGGGTTGGGGTCAAGCTTAAGGTGTCCGCCTAGTGTTAGGGTTAGGTCTATTGTTTGAGTTAGGCTTCAGGTTAGGTTAGGTTTGAACTTAGTTTGAGGGCGTAAGTTTAGGGCTACTGTTAGTTTTCAGTTAACTGTTAAGATTGGAGTAAGCGTCAGGGTCAGGTTAGGTTTTGGGTTGAGCTTATGGTGTCCGCCTAGGGTTGGGGTTATGTGTATGGTTTGATTTAGGCTTCAGGTTAGGTTAGGTTTGAACTTAGTTTGAGGGAGTAAGTTTAGGGCTACTGTTAGTTTTCGGTTAACTGTTATGGTTGGAGTAAGCGTCAGGGTCAAGTTAGGGTTGGGGTCAAGCTTAAGGTGTCCGCCTAGGGTTAGGGTTAGGTCTATTGTTTGAGTTAGGCTTCAGGTTAGGTTAGGTTTGAACTTAGTTTGAAGGAGTAAGTTTAGGGCTACTGTTAATTTTCGGTTAACTGTTACGGTTGGAGTTAGCGTGAGGGTCCGGTTAGGGTTGGGGTTGAGCTTAAGGTGTCCGCCTAGGGTTAGGGTTAGGTCTGTGGTTTGAGTTAGGCTTCAGGTTAGGTTAGGTTTGAACTTAGTTTGATGGAGTAAGTTTAGGGCTACTGTTAGTTTTCGGTTCAGTGTTACGGTTGGAGATAGCGTCAGGGTCAGGTTAGGGTTGGGGTTGAGCTTCAGGTGTCCGCCTAGGGTTAGGGTTAGGTCTATGGTTTGAGTTAGGCTTCAGGTTAGGTTAGGTTTGAACTTAGTTTGAGGGATTAAGTTTATGGCTACTGTTAGTTTTCGGTTCAGTGTTACGGTTGGAGTTAGCGTGAGGGTTAGGTTAGGGTTGGGTTTGAACTTCAGGTGTCCGCCTAGGGTTAGGGTTAGGTGTATGGTTTGATTTAGGCTTCAGGTTAGGTTAGGTTGGAACTTAGTTTGAGGCAAGAAGTTTAGGGCTACTGTTAGTTTTCGGGTAACTGTTACGGTTGGAGTTAGCGTCAGGGCCAGGTTAGGGTTGGGGTTGAGCTTATGGTGTCCGCCTAGGGTTAGGGTTAGGTCTGTGATTTGAGTTAGGGTTCAGGTTAGGTGAGGTTTGAACTTAGTTTGAGGGAGTAAGTTTAGGGCTACTGTTAGTTTTCGGTTCAGTGTTACGGTTGGAGATAGCGTCAGGGTCAGGTTAGGGTTGGGGTTGAGCTTCAGGTTTCCGCCTTGGGTTATGGTTAGGTCTATGGTTTGAGTTAGGCTTCAGGTTAGGTTAGGTTTCAACTAAGTTTGAGGGAGTAAGTTTAGGGCTACTGTTAGTTTTCGGTTCAGTGTTACGTTTGGAGATAGCGTCAGGGTCTGGTTAGGGTTGTGGTTGAGTTACAGGTGTCCGCCTAGGGGTAGGGTTAGGTCTATGGTTTGAGTTAGGCTTCAAGTTAGGTTAGGTTTGAAGTTAGTTTGAGGGAGTAAGTTTAGGGCTACTGTTAGTTTTCGGGTAACTGTTACTGTTGGAGTTAGCGTCAGGGCCAGGTTAGGGTTGGGGTTGAGCTTAAGGTGTCCGCCTAGGGTTAGGGTTAGGTGTATGGTTTGATTTAGGCTTCAGGTTAGGTTAGTTTTGAAGTTAGTTTGAGGGAGTAAGTTTAGGGCTACTGTTAGTTTTCGGTTAACTGTTACGGTTGGAGTAAGCGTCAGGGTCAGGTTAGGGTTGGGGTCAAGCTTAAGGAGTCCGCCTAGGGTTAGGGTTAGGTCTATTGTTTGAGTTAGGCTTCAGGTTAGGTTAGGTTTGAACTTAGTTTGAGGGCGTAAGTTTAGGGCTACTGTTAGTTTTCGGTTAACTGTTAAGATTGGAGTAAGCGTCAGGGTCAGGTTAGGTTTTGGGTTGAGCTTAAGGTGTCCGCCTATTGTTGGGGTTATGTGTATGGTTTGATTTAGGCTTCAGGTTAGGTTAGGTTTGAACTTAGTTTGAGGGAGTAAGTTTAGGGCTACTGTTAGTTTTCGGTTAACTGTTACGGTTGGAGTAAGCGTCAGGGTCAGGTTAGGGTTGGGGTCAAGCTTAAGGTGTCCGCCTAGGGTTAGGGTTAGGTCTATTGTTTGAGTTAGGCTTCAGGTTAAGTTAGGTTTGAACTTAGTTTGAGGGCGTAAGTTTAGGGCTACTGTTAGTTTTCGGTACAGTGTTACGGTTGGAGTTAGCGTGAGGGTCAGGTTAGGGTTGGGGTTGAGCTTAAGGTGTCCACCTACGGTTAGGGTTAGGTCTGTTCTTTGAGTGAGGCTTCAGGTTAGGTTAGGTTTGAACTTAGTTTGAGGGAGTAAGTTTAGGGCTACTGTTTGTTTACGGTTCAGTGTTACGGTTGGAGATAGCGTCAGGGTCAGGTTAGGGTTGTGATTGAGCTTCAGGTGTCCGCCTAGGTTTAGGGTTGGGTCTATGGTTTGAGTTAGGGTCCAGGTTAGGGTAGGTTTGAACTTAGTTTGAGGGAGTAAGTTTAGAGCTACTGTTAGTTTTCGGTTCAGTGTTACGGTTGGAGATAGCGTCAGGGTCTGGTTAGGGTTGTGGTTGAGTTTCAGGTGTCCGCCTAGGGTTAGGGTTAGGTCTATTGTTTGAGTTAGGCTTCAAATTATGTTAGGTTTGAAGTTAGTTTGAGGGAGTAAGTTTAGGGCTACTGTTAGTTTTTGGGTAACTGTTACTGTTGGAGTTAGAGTCAGGGCCAGGTTAGGGTTGGGGTTGAGCTTAAGGTGTCCGCCTAGGGTTAGGGTTAGGTGTATGGTTTGATTTACGCTTCAGGTTAGGTTAGCTTTGAACTTAGTTTGAGGGAGTAAGTTTAGGGCTACTGTTAGTTTTCGGTTCAGTGTTACGGTTGGAGATAGCGTCAGGGTCAGGTTAGGGTTGGGGTTGAGCTTCAGGTGTCCGCCTAGGGTTACGGTTAGGTGTATGGTTTGATTTAGGCTTCAGGTTAGGTTAGGTTTGAACTTAGTTTGAGGGAGTAAGTTTAGGGCTACTGTTAGTTTTCGGGTAACTGTTACGGTTGGAGTTAGCGTCACGGCCAGGTTAGGGTTGGGGTTGAGCTTAAGGTGTCTGCCTAGGGTTAGCGTTAGGTGTATGGTTTGATTTAGGCTTCAGGTTAGGTTATGTTTGAACTTAGTTTGAGGGAGTAAGTTTAGGGCTACTGTTAGTTTTCGGTTAACTGTTACAGTTGGAGTAAGCGTCAGGGTCAGGTTAGGTTTGGGGTTGAAGTTAAGGTGTCCGCCTAGGGTTAGGGTTAGGTGTATGGTTTGATTTAGGCTTCAGGTTAGGTTAGGTGTGAACTTAGTTTGAGGGAGTAAGTTTAGGGCTATTGTTAGTTCTCGGTTCAGTATTATGGTTGGAGTTAGCGTCAGGGTCAGGTTAGGGTTGGGGTTAGCTTGAGGTGTCTGCCTACGGTTAGGGTTAGGTCCATGGTTTGATTTAGGCTCCAGGTTAGGTTACATTTGAACTTAGTTTGAGTGAGTAAGTTTAGGGCTACTGTTAGTTTTCCGTTCAGTGTTACGGTTGGAGATAGCGTCAGGGTCAGGTTACGGTTGGAGTTGAGCTTAAGGTGTCCGTTTAGGGTGAGGGTTAGGTCTGTGGTTTGATTTAGGCTTCAGGTTAGGTTACGTTTGAACTTAGTTTGAGTGAGTAACTTTAGGGCTACTGTTAGTTTTCGGTTCAGTGTTACGGTTGGAGATAGCGTCAGGGTCAGGTTAGGGTTGGGGTTGAGCTTCAGGTGTCCGCCTATTGTTAGGGTTAGGTCTATGATTTGAGTTAGGCTTCAGGTTATGTTAGGTTTGAACTTAGTTTGAGGGAGTAAGTTTAGGCCTATTGTATTTTTTGGTTCAGTGTTACGGTTGAATTTAGCCTCAGGGTCAGGTAAGGGTTGGGGTCAAGCTTAAGGTGTCCGCCTAGGGTTAGAGTTAGGTCTATTGTTTGAGTTAAGCTTCAGGTTAGGTTAGATTTGAACTTAGTTGGAGGGAGTAAGTTTAGGGCTACTGTTAGTTTTCGTTTCAGTGTTACGGTTGGAGTTAGCGTGAGGGGCAGGTTAGGGTTGGGGTTGAGCTTAAGGTGTCCTCCTAGGATTAGGGTTAGGTCTGTGGTTTGAGTTAGGCTTCAGGTTAGGTTAGGTTTGAACTTAGTTTGTGGGAGTAAGTTTAGGGCTACTGTTAGTTTTCGGTTCAGTGTTACGGTTGGAGATAGCGTCAGGGTCAGGTTAGGGTTGGGGTTGAGCTTCAGGTGTCCGCCTAGAGTTAGGGTTAGGTCTATGGTTTGAGTTAGGCTTCAGGTTAGGTTAGGTTTGAACTTAGTTTTAGGGAGTAAGTTTAGGGCTACTGTTAGTTTTCGGTTCAATGTTACGTTTGGAGTTAGTGTGAGGGTCCGGTTAGGGTTGGGGTTGAGCTTAAGGTGTCCGCCTAGGGTTAGGGTTAGGTCTGTGGTTTGAGTTAGGCTTCAGGTTAGGTTAGGTTTGAACTTAGTTTGAGGGAGTAAGTTTAGGGCTACTGTTAGTTTTCGGTTCAGTGTTATGGTTGGAGATAGCGTCAGGGTCAGGTTAAGGTTGGGGTTGAGCTTCAGGTGTCCGCCTAGGGTTAGGATTAAGTCTATGGTTTGAGTTAGGCTTCAGGTTAGGTTAGGTTTGAACTTAGTTTGAGGGAGTAAGTTTAGGGCTACTGTTAGTATTCGGTTCAGTGTTACAGTTGGAGTTAGCGTGAGGGTCAGGTTAGGGTTCGGGTTGAGCTTAAGGTGTCCACCTAGGTTTAGGGTTAGGTTTATGGTTTGATTTAGGCTTCAGGTTAGGTTAGGTTTGAACTTAGATTGAGGGAGTAAGTTTAGGGCTACTGTTAGTTTTTGGGTAACTGTTACGGTTGCAGTTAGCGGAAGGGCCAGGTTATGTTTGGGGTTGAGATTAAGGTGTCCGCCTAGAGATACGGTTAGGTGTATGGTTTGATTTAGGCTTCTGGTTAGGTTATGTTTGAACTTAGTTTGAGGGCGTAAGTTTAGGGCTGCTGTTAGTTTTCGGTTAACTGTTATGGTTGGAGTAAGCGTCAAGGTCAGGTTAGGTTTGGGGTTGAGCTTAAGGTGTCCGCCTAGGGTTAGGGTTAGGTGTATGGTTTGATTTAGGCTTCAGGTTAGGTTAGTTTTGAACTTAGTTTGAGGGAGTCAGTTTAGGTCTACTGTTAGTTTTCGGTTCAGTGTTACGGTTGGATTTAGTCACAGGGTCAGGTTAGGGTTGGGGTTAAGCTTAAGGTGTCCGCCTAGGGTTAGGGTTAGGTCTATTGTTTGAGTTAGGCTTCAGGTTAGGTTAGGTTTGAACTTAGTTTGAGGGAGTAAGTTTAGGGCTACTGTTAGTTTTTGGTTCAGTGTTACGTTTGGAGTTAGCGTGAGGGTCCGGTTAGAGTTGGGGTTGAGCTTAAGGTGTCCGCCTAGGGTTAGGGTTAGGTCTGTGGTTTGAGATAGGCTTCAGGTTAGGTTAGGTTTGAAGTTAGTTTGAGGGAGTAAGTTTAGGGCTACTGTTAGTTTTCGGGTAACTGTTACTGTTGGTGTTATCGTCAGGGCCAGGTTAGGGTTGGGGTTGAGCTTAAGGTGTCCGCCTAGGGTTAGGGTTAGGTGTATGGTTTGATTTAGGCTTCAGTTTAGGTTAGGTTTGAAGTTAGTTTGAGGGAGTAAGTTTAGGGCTATTGTTAGTTTTCGGTTAACTGTTACAGTTGGAGTAAGCGTCAGGGTCAGGTTAGGTTGGGGGTTAAGCATAAGGTGTCCGCCTAGGGTTAGGGTTAGGTCTATGATTTGATTTAGGCTTCACGTTAGGTTAGGTTTGAACTTAGTTTGAGGGAGTCAGTTTAGGGCTACTGTTAGTTTTCGGTTAACTGTTACCTTTGGAGTAAGCGTCAGCGTCAGGTTAGGTTAGGGGTTGAGCTTAAGGTGTCCGCCTAGGGTTAGGGTAAGGTGTATGGTTTGATTTAGGCTTCAGGTTAGGTTAGGTTTGAACTTAGTTTGAGGGAGTAAGTTTAGGGCTATTGTTAGTTTTCGGTTAACTGTTACAGTTGGAGTAAGCGTCAGGGTCAGGTTAGGGTGGGGGTTAAGCATAAGGTGTCCGCCTAGGGTTAGGGTTAGGTCTATTGTTTGAGTTAGTCTTCAGTTTAGGTTAGGTTTGAACTTAGTTTGAGGGAGTAAGTTTAGGGCTACTGTTAGTTTTCGGTTCAGTGTTACGGTTGGAGTTAGCGTGAGGGTCAGTTTAGGGTTGGGGTTGAGCTTAAGGTGTTCTCCTAGGGTTAGGGTTAGGTCTGTGGTTTGAGTTAGGCTTCAGGTTAGGTTAGGTTTGAACTTAGTTTGAGGGAGTAAGTTTAGGGCTTCTGTTAGTTTTCGGGTAACTGTTACTGTTGGAGATAGCGTCAGGGCCAGGTTAGGGTTGGAGTTGAGATTAAGGTGTCCGTTTAGGGTGAGGGTTAGGTCTGTGGTTTGATTTAGGATTCAGGTTAGGTTACGTTCGAACTTAGTTTGAGTGAGTAAGTTTAGGTCTACTGTTAGTTTTCGGTTCAGTGTTACGGTTGGAGATAGCGTCAGGGTCAGGTTAGGGTTGGGGTTGAGCTTCAGGTGTCCGCCTATTGTTAGGGTTAGGTCTATGATTTGATTTAGGATTCAGGTTAGGTTAGGTTTGAACTTAGTTTGAGGGAGTCAGTTTAGGCCTACCGTTAGTTTTCGGTTCAGTGTTACGGTTGGATTTAGCCTGAGGGTCAGGTTAGGGTTGGGGTTAAGATTAAGGTGTCCACCTAGGGTTAGGGTTAGGTCTATTGCTTGAGTAAGGCTTCAGGTTAGGTTAGGTTTGAACTTAGTATGAGGGAGTAAGTTTAGGGCTACTGTTAGTTTTTGGTTCAGTGTTACGTTTGGAGTTAGCGTGAGGGTCCGGTTAGGGTTGGGGTTGAGCTTAAGGTGTCCGCCTAGGGTTAGGGTTAGGTCTGTGGTATGAGTTAGGCATCAGGTTAGTTTAGGTTTGAACTTAGTTTGAGGGAGTAAGTTTAGGGATAATGTTAGTTTTCGGTTCAGTGTTACGGTTGGAGATAGCGTCAGGGTCAGGTTAGGGTTGTGGTTGAGCTTTAGGTGTTCGCCTAGGGTTAGGGTTAGGTCTATGGTTTGAGTTAGGCTTCAGGTTAGGTTAGGTTTGAACTTAGTTTGAGGGAGTAAGTTTATGGCTACTCTTATTTTTCGGTTCAGTGTTACGGTTGGAGTTAGCGTGAGGGTCACGTTAGGGTTGGGGTTGAGCTTAAGGTGTCCGCCTAGGGTTAGGGTTAGGTGTATGGTTAGATTTAGGCGTCAGGTTAGGTTAGGTTTGAACTTAGTTTGAGGGAGTAAGTTTAGGGCTACTCTTAGTTTTCGGGTAACTGTTACTGTTGGAGTTAGCGTCAGGGCCAGGTTAGGTTTGGGGTTGAGCTTAAGGTGTCCGCCTAGGGTTAGGGTTAGGTGTATGGTTTGAATTAGGCTTCAGGTTAGGATAGGTTTGAACTTAGTTTGAGGGAGTAAGTTTAGGGCTACTGTTAGTTTTCGTTTAACTGTTACGGTTGGAGTAAGCGTCAGGGTCAGGTTAGGGTGGGGGTTAACCATAAGATGTCCGCCTATGGTTAGGGTTAGGTCTATGTTTTCATTTAGGCTTCAGGTTAGGTTAGGATTGAACTTAATTTGAGGGAGTAAGTTTAGGGCTACTGTTAGTTTTCGGTTCAGTGTTACGGTTGGATTTAGCCTCAGGGTCAGGATAGGGTTGGGGTTAAGCTTAAGGTGTCCG
The DNA here is from genome assembly GCA_026018925.1 of Tupaia tana. Taxonomy (NCBI): domain Eukaryota; kingdom Metazoa; phylum Chordata; class Mammalia; order Scandentia; family Tupaiidae; genus Tupaia; species Tupaia tana. The sequence goes on along the minus strand of JAKSZU010000040.1, from coordinate 2,095,407 downwards.
CCTAGGGTTAGGGTTAGGTCTATTGTTTGAGTTAGGCTTCAGGTTAGGTTAAGTTTGAACTTAGTTTGAGGGAGTAAGTTTAGGGCTACTGTTAATATTCGGTTCAGTGTTACAGTTGGAGTTAGCATGAGGGTCAGGTTAGGGTTGGGGTTGAACTTAAGGTGTCCGCCTACGGTTAGGGTTAGGTCTGTGGTTTGATTTAGGCTTCAGGTTAGGTTAGGTTTGAACTTAGTTTGAGGGAGTAAGTTTAGGGCTACGGTTAGTTTTCATTTAACTGTTACGGTTGGAGTAAGCGTCAGGGTCAGGTTACGGGGGGGTTAACCATAAGGTGTCCGCCTAGGGTTAGGGTTAGGTCTATGGTTTCATTGAGGCTTCAGGTTAGGTTAGGATTGAACTTAGTTTGAGGGAGTAAGTTTAGGACTACTCTTAGTTTTCGATTCAGTGAAATGCTTGTAGTTAGCGTGGAGGTCAGGTTAGGGTTGGGGTTGAGCTTAAGGTGTCCGCCTAGGGTTAGGGTTAGGTGTACGGTTTAATTTAGGCTTCAGGTTAGGTTAGGTTTGAAGTTAGTTTGAGTTTGTAAGTTTAGGGCTACTGTTAGTTTTCGATTCAGTGTTACGGTTGGAGATAGCGTCAGGGTCAGGTTAGGGTTGGGGTTGAGCTTAAGGTGTCCGCCTAGGGTTAGGGTTAGGTTTATGGTTTCAGTTAGGCTTCTGGTTAGATTAGGTTTGAAGTTAGTTTGAGGGTGTAAGTTCAGGGCTATTGTTAGTTTTCGGTTAACTGTTACATTTGGAGTAAGCGTCAGGGTCAGGTTAGGGTGGGGGTTAAGAATAAGTTGTCTGCCTAGGGTTAGGGTTAGGTCTATGATTTGATTTAGGCTTCAGGTAGGTTAGGTTTGAACTTAGTTTGATGGGTCAGTTTAGGGCTACTGTTAATTTTCGGTTCAGTGTTACGGTTGGAGATAGCGTCAGGGTCTGGTTAGGGTTGTGGTTGAGTTTCAGGTGTCCGCCTAGGGTTAGGGTTAGGTCTATGGTTTGAGTTAGGCTTCAAATTAGGTTAGGTTTGAAGTTAATTTGAGGGAGTAAGTTTAGGGCTAGTGTTAGTTTTTGGGTAACTGTTATTGTTGGAGTTAGCGTCAGGGCCAGGTTAGGGTTGGGGTTGAGCTTAAGGTGCCCGCCTAGGGTTAGGGTTAGGTGTATGGATTGATTTACGCTTCAGGTTAGGTTAGGTTTGAACTTAGTTTGAGGGAGTAAGTTTAGGGCTACTGTTAGTTTTCGTTTAACTGTTACGGTTGGAGTAAGCGTCAGGGTCAGGTTATGGTGGGTGTTAACCATAAGGTGTCCGCCTAGGGTTAGGGTTAGGTCTATGGTTTCATTTAGGCTTCAGGTTAGGTTAGTTTAGAACTTAGTTTGAGGGAGTAAGTTTAGGGCTACTGTTAGTTTTCGGTTCAGTGTTACGGTTGGAGATAGCGTCAGGGTCTGGTTAGGGTTGTGGTTGAGTTTCAGGTGTTCGCCTAGTGTTAGGGTTAGGTCTATGGTTTGAGTTAGGCTTCAAGTTAGGTTAGGTTTGAAGTTAGTTTGAGGGAGTAAGTTTAGGGCTACTGTTAGTTTTCGGTTAACTGTTACAGTTGGAGTAAGCGTCAGGGTCAGGTTAGGGTGGGGGTTAAGCATAAGGTGTCCGCCTAGGGTTAGGGTTAGGTCTATGATTTGATTTAGGCTTCAGGTTAGGTTAGGATTGAACTTAGTTTGAGGGAGTAACTTTAGGACTACTCTTAGTTTTCGGTTCATTGATATGGTTGGAGTTAGCCTGGCGGTCAGGTTAGGGTTGGGGTCAAGCTTAAGGTGTCCGCCTAGGGTTAGGGTTAGGTCTATTGTTTGAGTTAGGCTTCAGGTTAGGTTAGGTTTGAACTTAGTTTGAGGGAGTAAGTTTAGGGCTACTGTTAGTTTTCGGTACAGTGTTACGGTTGGAGTTAGCGTGAGGGTCAGGTAAGGGTTGGGGTTGAGCTTAAGGTGTCCTCCTAGGGTTAGGGTTAGGTCTGTGGTTTGAGTGAGGCTTCAGGTTAGGTTAGGTTTGAACTTAGTTTGAGGGAGTAAGTTTAGGGCTACTGTTAGTTTTCGGTTCAGTGTTACGGTTGGAGATAGCGTCAGGGTCAGGTTAGGGTTGTGATTGAGCTTCAGGTGTCCGCCTAGGGTTAGGGTTAGGTCTATGGTTTGAGTTAGGGTCCAGGTTAGGGTAGGTTTGAACTTAGTTTGAGGGAGTAAGTTTAGGGCTACTGTTAGTTTTCGGTTCAGTGTTACGGTTGGAGATAGCGTCAGGGTCTGGTTAGGGATGTGGTTGAGTTTCAGGTGTCCGCCTAGGGTTAGGGTTAGGTCTATGGTTTGAGTTAGGCTTCAAGTTAGGTTAGGTTTGAAGTTAGTTTGAGGGAGTAAGTTTAGGGCTACTGTTAGTTTTCGGGTAACTGTTACTGTTGGAGTTAGCGTCAGGGCCAGCTTAGGTTTGGGGTTGAGCTTAAGGTGTCAGCCTACGGTTAGGGTTAGGTCTATTGTTTGAGTTAGGCTTCAGGTTAGGTTAGGTTTGAACTTAGTTTGTGGGAGACAGTTTAGGGCTACTGTTAGTTTTCGGTTCAGTGTTACGGTTTGAGATAGCGTCAGGGTCAAGTTAGGGTGGGGGTTAAGCATAAGGTGTCCGCCTAGGGTTAGGGTTAGGTCTATGGTTTCATTTAGGCTTCAGGTTAGGTTAGGATTGAACGTAGTTTGAGGGAGTAAGTTTAGGGCTACTGTTAGTTTTCGGTTCAATGCTACGTTTGGAGTTAGCGTAAGGGTCCGGTTAGGGTTGGGGTTGAGCTTAAGGTGTCCGCCTAGGGTTAGGGTTAGGTCTGTGGTTTGAGTTAGGCTTCAGGTTAGGTTAGATTTTAACTTAGTTTTAGGGAGTAAGTTTAGGGCTACTGTTAATTTTAGGATCAGTGTTACGGTTGGAGTTAGCGTGAGGGTCAGGTTAGTGTTGGGTTTGAGCTTCAGGTGTCCGCCTAGGGTTAGGTTTAGGTGTATGGTTTGATTTAGGCTTCAGGTTAGGTTAGGTTTGAACTTAGTTTGAGGGAGTAAGTTTAGGGCTACTGGTAGTTTTCGGGTAACTGTTACGGTTGGAGTTAGCGTCACGGCCAGGTTCGGGTTGGGGTTGAGCTTCAGGTGTCCACCTAGGGTTAGGGTTAAGTCTATTGTTTGAGTTAGCCTTCAGGTTAGGTTAGGTTTGAACTTAGTTTGAGGGAGAAAGTTTAGGGCTACTGTTAGTTTTCGTTTAACTGTTACGGTTGGAGTAAGCGTCAGGGTCAGGTTAGGGTGGGGGTTAAGCATAAGGTGTCCGCCTAGGGTTAGGGTTAGGTCTATGGTTTCATTTAGGCTTCAGGTTAGGTTAAGATTGAACTTAGTTTGAGGGAGTAAGTTTAGGGCTACTGTTAGTTTTCGGTTCAGTGTTACGGTTGGAGATAGCGTCAGGGTCTGGTTAGGGTTGTGATTGAGCTTCAGGTGTCCGCCTAGGGTTAGGGTTATGTCTATGGTTTGGGTTAGGGTCCAGGTTAGGGAAGGTTTGAACTTAGTTTGAGGGAGTAAGTTTAGGGCTACTGTTAGTTCTCGGTTCAGTGTTACGGTTGGAGATAGCGACAGGGTCTGGTTAGGGTTGTGGTTGAGTTTCAGGTGTCCGCCTAGGGTTAGGGTTAGGTCTATTGTTTGAGTTAGGCTTCAAGTTAGGTTAGGTTTGAAGTTAGTTTGAGGGATTAAGTTTAGGGCTACTGTTAGTTTTCGGGTAACTGTTACTGTTGGAGTTAGCGTCAGGGCCAGGTTAGGGTTGGGGTTGAACTTAAGGTGTCCGCCTAGGGTTAGGGTTAGGTCTATTGTTTGAGTTAGGCTTCAGGTTAGGTTAGGTTTGAACTTAGTTTGTGGGAGACAGTTTAGGGCTACTGTTAGTTTTCGGGTAACTGTTACGGTTGGAGTAAGCGTCAGGGTCAAGTTAGGGTGGGGGTTAAGCATAAGGTGTCCGCCTAGGTTTAGGGTTAGGTCTATGGTTTCATTTTGGCTTCAGGTTAGGTTAGGATTGAACTTAGTTTGAGGGAGTAAGTTTAGGGCTACTGTTAGTTTTCGGTTCAATGTTACGTTTGGAGTTAGCGTGACGGTCCGGTTAGGGTTGGGGTTGAGCTTAAGGTGTCTGCCTAGGGTTAGGGTTAGGTCTGTGGTTTGAGTTAGGCTTCAGGTTAGGTTAGGTTTGAAGTTAGTTTGAGGGAGTAAGTTTAGGGCTACTGTTAGTTTTTGGTTAACTGTTACGGTTGGAGTAAGCGTCAGGGTCAGGTTAGGGTTGGGGTCAAGCTTAAGGTGTCCGCCTAGGGTTAGGGTTAGGTCTATTGTTTGATTTAGGCTTCAGGTTAGGTTAGGTTTGAACTTAGTTAGAGCGAGTAAGTTTAGGGCTACTGTTAGTTTTCGGTACAGTGTTACGGTTGGAGTTAGCGTGAGAGTCAGGTTAGGGTTGGGGTTGAGCTTAAGGTGTCCTCCTAGGGTTAGGGTTAGGTCTGTGGTTTGAGTGAGGCTTCAGGATAGGTTAGGTTTGAACTTAGTTTGAGGGAATAAGTTTAGGGCTACTGTTAGTTTTCGGTACAATGTTACGTTTGGAGTTAGCGTGAGGGTCCGGTTAGGGTTGGGGTTGAGCTTAAGGTGTCCGCCTAGGGTTAGGGTTAGGTCTGTGGTTTGAGATAGGCTTCAGGTTAGGTTAGGTTTGAACTTACTTTGAGGGAGTAAGTTTAGGGCTACTGTTAGTTTTCGGTTCAGTGTTACGGTTGGAGACAGCGTCAGGGTCAGGTTAGGGTTGGGGTTGAGCTTCAGGTGTCCGCCTAGGGTTAGGGTTAGGTCTATGGTTTGAGTTAGGCTTCAGGTTAGGTTAGGTTTGAACTTAGTTTGAGGGATTAAGTTTAGGGCTACTGTTAGTTTTCGGTTCAGTGTTACGGTTGGAGTTAGCGTGAGGGTCAGGTTAGGGTTGGGTTTGAACTTCAGGTGTCCGCCTAGGGTTAGGGTTAGGTGTATGGTTTGATTTAGGCTTCAGGTTAGGTTAGGTTGGAACTTAGTTTGAGGGAGTCAGTTTAGGGCTACTGTTAGTTTTCGGTTAACTGTTAAGGTTGGAGTAAGCGTCAGGGTCAGGTTAGGTTTGGGGTTGAGCTTAAGGTGTCCGCCTAGGGTTAGGGTCAGGTGTATGGTTTGATTTAGGCTTCAGGTTAGGTTAGGTTTGAACTTAGTTTGAGGGAGTAAGTTTAGGGCTACTGTTAGTTTTCGTTTAACTGTTACGGTTGGAGTAAGCGTCATGGTCAGGTTAGGGTGGGGGTTAAGCATAAGGTGTCCGACTAGGGTTAGGGTTAGGTCTATGGTTTCATTTAGGCTTCAGGTTAGGTTAGGATTGAACTTAGTTTGAGGGAGTAAGTTTAGGGCCACTGTTAGTTTTCGGTTCAGTGTTACGGTTCGATTTAGCCTCATGGTCAGGTTAGGGTTGGGGTTAATCTTAAGGTGTCCGCCTAGGGTTAGGGTTAGGTCTATTGTTTGAGTTAGGCTTCAGGTTAGGTTAGGTTTGAACTTAGTTTGAGGGAGACAGTTTAGGGCTACTGTTAGTTTTCATTTAACTGTTACGGTTGGAGTAAGCGTCAGTGTCAGGTTAGGGTGGGGGTTAAGCATAAGGTGTCCGCCTAGGGTTAGGGTTAGGTCTATGGTTTAATATAGGCTTCAGGTTAGGTTAGGATTGAACGTAGTTTGAGGGAGTAAGTTTAGAGCTACTGTGAGTTTTCGGTTCAGTGTTACGGTTGGAGATAGCGTCAGGGTCTGGTTAGGGTTGTGGTTGAGTTTCAGGTGTCCGCCTAGGGTTAGGGTTAGGTCTATGGGTTGAGTTAGGCTTCAAATTAGGTTAGGTTTGAAGTTAGTTTGAGGGAGTAAGTTTAGGGCTACTGTTAGTTTTCGGGTAACGGTTACTGTTGGAGTTAGCGTCAGAGCCAGGTTAGGGTTGGGGTTGAGCTTAAGGTGTCCGCCTAGGGTTAGGGTTAGGTCTGTGGTTTGAGTTAGGCTTCAGGTTAGGTTAGGTTTGAACTTAGTTTGAGGGAGTAAGTTTAGGGCTACTGTTAGTTTTCGGTTCAGTGTTACGGTTGGAGATAGCGTCAGGGTCTGGTTAGGGTTGTGGTTGAGTTTCAGGTGTCCGCCTAGGGTTAGGGTTAGTTCTATGGTTTGAGTTAGGCTTCAAGTTAGGTTAGGTTTGAAGTTAGTTTGAGGGAGTAAGTTTAGGGCTACTGTTAGTTTGCGGGTAACTGTTACTGTTGGAGTTAGCGTCAGGGCCAGGTTAGGGTTGGGGTTGAGCTTAAGGTGTCCGCCTAGGGTTAGGGATAGGTGTATGGTTTGATTTACGCTTCAGGTTAGGTTAGGTTTGAACTTAGTTTGAGGGAGTAAGTTTAGGGCTACTGTTAGTTTTCGTTTAACTGTTACGGTTGGAGTAAGCGTCAGGCTCAGGTTATGGTGGGTGTTAACCATAAGGTGTCCGTCTAGGGTTAGGGTTAGGTCTATGGTTTCATTTAGTCTTCAGGTTAGGTTAGGTTTGAACTTAGTTTGAGGGAGTAAGTTTTGGGCTACTGTTAGTTTTCGGTTCAGTGTTACGGTTGGAGACAGCGTCAGGGTCTGGTTAGGGTTGTGGTTGAATTTCAGGTGTCTGCCTAGGGTTAGGGTTAGGTCTATGGTTTGAGTTAGGCTTCAAGTTAGGTTAGGTTTGAACTTAGTTTGAGGGAGTAAGTTTAGGGCTACTGTTAGTTTTCGGGTAACTGTTACTGTTGGAGTTAGCGTCAGGGCCAGGTTAGGGTTGGGGTTGAGCTTAAGGTGTCCGCCTAGGGTTAAGGTTAGGTCTATGGTTTGAGTTAGGCTTCAGGTTAGGTTAGGTTTGAACTTAGTTTGAGGGAGTAAGTTTAGGCCTATTGTATTTTTTGGTTCAGTGTTACCGTTGAATTTAGCCTCAGGGTCAGGTTAGGGTTGGGGTCAAGCTTAAGGTGTCCGCCTAGGGTTAGGTTTAGGTCTATTGTTTGAGTTAGGCTTCAGGTTAGGTTAGGTTTGAACTTAGTTTGAGGGAGTAAGTTTAGGGCTACTGTTAGTTTTCGGTTCAGTGTTATGGTTGGAGTTAGCGTGAGGGTCAGGTTAGGGTTGGGGTTGAGCTTCTGGTGTCCGCCTTGGGTTAGGGTTAGGTCTATGGTTTGAGTTAGGCTTCAAGTTAGGTTAGGTTTGAAGTTAGTTTGAGGGAGTAAGTTTAGGGCTACTGGTAGTTTTCGGGTAACTGTTACTGTTGGAGTTAGCGTCAGGGCCAGGTTAGGGTTGGGGTTGAGCTTAAGGTGTCCGCCTAGGGTTAGGGTTAGGTGTATGGTTTGATTTAGGCTTCAGGTTAGGTTAGGTTTGAAGTTAGTTTGAGGGAGTAAGTTTAGGGCTATTGTTAGTTTTCGGTTAACTGTTACAGTTGGAGTAAGCGTCAGGGTCAGGTTAGGGTGGGGGTTAAGCATAAGGTGTCCGCCTATGGTTTGGGTTAGATCTATGATTTGAGTGAGGCTTCAGGTTAGGTTAGGTTTGAACTTAGTTTGAGGGAGTCAGTTTAGGGCTACTGTTAGTTTTCGGTTAACTGTTACGGTTGGAGTAAGCGTCAGGGTCAGGTTAGGTTTGGGGTTGAGCTTAAGGTGACCGCCTAGGGTTAGGGTTATGTGTATGGTTTGATTTAGGCTTCAGGTTAGGTTAGGTTTGAACTTAGTTTGAGGGAGTAAGTTTAGGGCTACTGTTAGTTTTCATTTAACTGTTACGGTTGGAGTAAGCGTCAGGGTCAGGTTAGGGTGTGGGTTAAGCATAAGGTGTCGGCCTAGGGTTAGGGTTATGTCTATGGTTTCATTTAGGCTTCAGGTTAGATTAGGATTGAACTTAGTTTGAGGGAGTAAGTTTAGGGCCACTGTTAGTTTTCGGTTCAGTGTTACAGTTCGATTTAGCCTCAGTGTCAGGTTAGGTTTGGGGTTAAGCTTAAGGTGTCCGCCTAGGGTTAGGGTTAGGTCTATTGTTTGAGTTAGGCTTCAGGTTAGGTTAGGTTTGAACTTAGTTTGAGGGAGACAGTTTAGGACTAAAGTTAGTTTTCATTTAACTGTTACGGTTGGAGTAAGCGTCAGGGTCAGGTTAGGGTGGGGGTTAAGCATAAGGTGTCCGCCTAGGGTTAGGGTTAGGTCTGTGCTTTGAGTTAGGCTTCAGGTTAGGTTAGGTTTGAACTTAGTTTGAGGGAGTAAGTTTAGGGCTACTGTTAGTTTTCTGTTAACTGTTATGGTTGGAGTAAGCGTCAGGGTCAGGTTAGGGTTGGGGTCAAGCTTAAGGTGTCCACCTAGGGTTAGGGTTAGGCCTATTGTTTGAGTTAGTCTTCAGGTTAGGTTAGGTTTGAACTTAGTTTGAGGGAGTAACTTTAGGGCTACTGTTAGTTTTCGGTTCAGTGTTACGGTTGGAGATAGCGTCAAGGTCAGGTTAGGGTTGGGGTTTTGCTTAAGGTGTCCTCCTAGGGTTATGGTTAGGTCTGTATTAAGAGTTAGGCTTCAGGTTAGGTTAGGTTTGAACTTAGTTTGAGGGAGTAAGTTTAGGGGTACTGTTAGTTTTCGGGTAACTGTTACTGTTGGAGTTACCGTCATGGCCAGGTTAGGGTTGGGGTTGAGATTAAGGTGTCCGCCTAGGGTTAGGGTTAGGTGTATGGTTTCATTTAGGCTTCAGGTTAGGTTAGTTTGGAACTTAGTTTGAGGCAGTAAGTTTAGGGCTACTGTTAGTTTTCGGGTAACTGTTACGGTTGGAGTTAGCGTCAGGGCCAGGTTAGGGTTGGGGTTGAGCTTAAGGTGTCCGCCTAGTGTTAGGGTTAGGTCTGCGGTTTGAGTAAGGCTTCAGGTTAGGTTAGGTTTGAACTTAGTTTGAGGGAGTAAGTTTAGGGCTACTGTTAGTTTTCGATTCAGTGTTACGGTTGGAGATAGCGTCAGGGTCAGATTAGGGTTGGGGTTGAGCTTCAGGTGTCCGCCTAGGGTTAGGGTTAGGTGTATGGTTTGATTTTGGCTTCTGGTTAGGTTAGGTTTGAAGTTAGTTTGAGGGAGTAAGTTTAGGGCTACTGTTAGTTTTCGGGTAACTGTTACGGTTGCAGTTAGCGTCAGGGTCAGGTTAGGGTTTGGGTTGAGCTTAAGGTGTACGCCTAGAGTTAGGGTTAGGTGTATGGTTTGATTTAGGCTTCAGGTTAGGTTAGGTTTGAAGTTAGTTTCAGGGAGTAAGTTTAGGGCTACTGTTAGTTTTCGGTTAACTGTTACAGTTGGAGTAAGCGTCAGGGTCAGGTTAGGGTGGGGGTGGAGATTAAGGTGTCCGCCTAGGTTTAGGGTTAGGTGTATGGTTTGATTTAGGCTTCAGGTTAGGTTAGGTTTGAACTTAGTTTGAGGGAGTAAGTTTAGGGCTACTGTTAGTTTTCGTTTAACTGTTACGGTAGGAGGAAGCGTCAGGGTCTGGTTAGGGTGGGGGTTAAGCATAAGGTGTCCGCCTAGGGTTAGGGTTAGGTCTATGGTTTCATTTAGGCTTCAGGTTAGGTTCGGATTGAACTTAGTTTGAGGGAGTAAGTTTAGGGCTACTGTTAGTTTTCGGTTCAGTGTTACGGTTGGATTTAGCCTCAAGGTCAGGTTAGGGTTGGGGTTAAGCTTAAGGTGTCCGCCTAGGGTTAGGGTTAGGTCTATTGTTTGAGGTAGGCTTCAGGTTAGGTTAGGTTTGAACTTAGTTTGAGGGAGTAAGTTTAGGGCTACTGTTAGTTTTCGGATCAGTGTTACGGTTGGAGTTAGCGTGAGGGTCAGGTTAGGGTTGGAGTTGAGCTTAAGGTGTCCTCCTAGGGTTAGGGTTAGGTCTGTGGTTTGAGTTAGGCTTCAGGTTAGGTTAGGTTTGAACTTAGTTTGAGGGAGTAAGTTTAGGGCTACTGTTAGTTTTCGGTTCAGTGTTACGGTTGGAGATAGCGTCATGGTCAAGTTAGGGTTGGGGTTGAGATTCAGGTGTCCGCCTAGGGTTAGGGTTAGGTCTATGGTTTGAGTTAGGCTTCAGGTTAGGTTAGGTTTGAACTTAGTTTGAGGGAGTAAGTTTAGGCCTTTTGTATTTTTCGGTTCAGTGTTACGTTTGAATTTAGCCTCAGGGTCAGGTTAGGGTTGGGGTCAAGCTTAAGGTGTCCGCCTAGGGTTAGGGTTAGGTCTATTGTTTGAGTTAGGCTTCAGGTTAGGTTAGGTTTGAACTTAGTTTGAGGGAGTAAGTTTAGGGCTACTGTTAGTTTTCGGTTCAGTGTTACGGTTGGAGTCAGCGTGAGGGTCAGTTTAGGGTTGGGGTTGGGCTTAAGGTGTCCTCGTAGGGTTAGGGTTAGGTCTGTGGTTTGAGTTACGCTACAGGTTAGGTTAGGTTTGAACTTAGTTTTAGGGAGTAAGTTTTGGGGTACTGTTAGTTTTCGGTTCAGTGTTAAGGTTGGAGATAGCGTCAGGGTCAGGTTAGGGTTGTGATTGAGCTTCAGGAGTCCGCCTAGGGTTAGGGTTAGGTCTATGGTTTGAGTTAGGCTTCAGGTTAGGTTAGGTTTGAACTTAGTTTGAGGGAGTAAGTTTAGGGCTACTGTTAGTTTTCGATTCAGTGTTACGGTTGGAGATAGCGTCAGGGTCTGGTTAGGGTTGTGGTTGAGTTTCAGGTGTCCGCCTAGGGTTAGGGTTAGGTCTATGGTTTGAGTTAGGCTTCAAGTTAGGTTAGGTTTGAAGTTAGTTTGAGGGAGTAAGTTTAGGGCTACTGTTAGTTTTCGGGTAGCTGTTACTGTTGGAGTTAGCGTCAAGGCCAGGTTAGGGTTGGTGTTGAGCTTAAGGTGTACGCCTAGGGTTAGGTTTAGGTGTATGGTTTGAATTAGGCTTCAGGTTAGGTTAGGTTTGAAGTTAGTTTGAGGGAGTAAGTTTAGGGCTACTGTTAGTTTTCGGTTAACTGTTACAGTTGGAGTAAGCGTCATGGTCAGGTTAGGTTTGGGGTTGAGCTTAAGGTGTCCACCTAGAGTTAGGGTTAGTTCTATGATTTGATTTAGGCTTCAGGTTAGGTTAGGTTTGAACTTAGTTTGAGGGAATCAGTTTAGGGCTACTGTTAGTTTTCGGTTAACTGTTACGGTTGGAGTAAGCCTCAGGGTCAGGTTAGGTTTGGGGTTGAGCTTAAGGTGTCCACCTAGGGTTAGGGTTAGGTGTATGGTTTGATTTAGGATTCAGGTTAGGTTAGGTTTGAACTTAGTTTGAGGGAGTAAGTTTAGGGCTACTGTTAGTTTTCGTTTAACTGTTACGGTTGGAGTAAGCGTCAGGGTCAGGTTAGGGTGGGGGTTAAGCATAAGGTGTCCGCCTAGGATTAGGGTTAGGTCTATGATTTCATTTAGACTTCAGGTTAGGTTAGGATTGAACTTAGTTTGAGGGAGTAAGTTTAGGGCCACTGTTAGTTTTCGGTTCAGTGTTAAGGTTCGATTTAGCCTCAGGGTCACGTTAGGGTTGGGGTTAAGCTTAAGGTGTCCGCCTAGGTTTAGGGTTAGGTGTATGGTTTGATTTAGGCTTCAGGTTAGGTTAAGTTTGAACTTAGCTTGAGGGAGTCAGTTTAGGGCTACTGTTAGTTTTTGTTTAACTGTTACGGTTGGAGTAAGCGTCAGGGTCAGGTTAGGGTGGAGGTGAAGCATAAGGTGTCCTCCTAGGGTTAGGGTTCGGTCTGTGGTTTCATTTTGGCTTCAGGTTAGGTTAGGATTGAACTTAGTTTGAGGGCGTATGTTTAGGGGTACTGTTAGTTTTCGGATCAGTGTTACGTTTGGAGTTAGCGTGAGGGTACGGTTAGGGTTGGGGTTGAGCTTAAGGTGTCCGCCTAGGGTTAGGGTTAGGTCTGTGATTTGAGTTAGGCTTCAGGTTAAGTAAGGTTTGAACTTAGTTTGAGGGAGTAAGTTTAGGCCTTTTGTATTTTTTGGTTCAGTGTTACGGTTGAATTTAGCATCAGGGTCAGGTTAGGGTTGGGGTCAAGCTTAAGGTGTCCGCCTAGGGATAGGGTTAGGTCTATTGTTTGAGTTAGGCTTCAGGTTAGGTTAAGTTTGAACTTAGTTTGAGGGAGTAAGTATAGGGCTACTGTTAGTGTTCGGTTCAGTGTTACGGTTGGAGTTAGCGTGAGGGTCAGTTTAGGGTTGGGGTTGAGCTTAAGGTGTCCTCGTAGGGTTAGGGTTAGGTCTGTGGTTTGAGTTACGCTACAGGTTAGGTTAGGTTTGAACTTAGTTTGAGGGAGTCAGTTTAGGGCTACTGTTAGTTTTCGGTTCAGTGTTACGGTTGGAGATAGCGTCATGGTCAAGTTAGGGTTGGGGTTGAGATTCAGGTGTCCTCCTAGGGTTAGGGTTAGGTCTATGGTTTGAGTTAGGCTTCAGGTTAGGTTAGGTTTGAACTTAGTTTGAGGGAGTAAGTTTAGGCCTATTGTATTTTTCGGTTCAGTGTTACGGTTGAATTTAGCATCAGGGTCAGGTTAGGGTTGGGGTCAAGCTTAAGGTGTCCGCCTAGGGTTAGGGTTAGGTCTATTGTTTGAGTTAGGCTTCAGGTTAGGTTAGGTTTGAACTTAGTTTGAGGGAGTAATTTTAGGGCTACTGTTAGTTTTCGGTTCAGTGTTACGGTTGGAGTTAGCGTGAGGGTCAGTTTAGGTTTGGGGTTGGGCTTAAGGTGTCCTCGTAGGGTTAGGGTTAGGTCTGTGGTTTGAGTTACGCTACAGGTTAGGTTAGGTTTGAACTTAGTTTGAGGGAGTAAGTTTTGGGGTACTGTTAGTTTTCGGTTCAGTGTTAAGGTTGGAGATAGCGTCAGGGTCAGGTTAGGGTTGTGATTGAGCTTCAGGAGTCCGCCTAGGGTTAGGGTTAGGTCTATGGTTTGAGTTAGGCTTCAGGTTAGGTTAGGTTTGAACTTAGTTTGAGGGAGTAAGTTTAGGGCTACTGTTAGTTTTCGATTCAGTGTTACGGTTGGAGATAGCGTCAGGGTCTGGTTAGGGTTGTGGTTGAGTTTCAGGTGTCCGCCTAGGGTTAGGGTTAGGACTATGGTTAGAGTTAGGCTTCAAGTTAGGTTAGGTTTGAAGTTAGTTTGAGGGAGTAAGTTTAAGGCTACTGTTAGTTTTCGGGTAACTGTTACTGTTGGAGTTAGCGTCAGGGCCAGGTTAGGGTTGGGGTTGAGCTTAAGGTGTCCGCCTAGGTTTAGGGTTAGGTGTATGGTTTGATTTAGGCTTCAGGTTCGGTTAGGTTTGAAGTTAGTTTGAGGGAGTAAGTTTAAGGCTACTGTTAGTTTTCGGTTAACTGTTACAGTTGGAGTAAGCGTCAGGGTCAGGTTAGGGTTGGGGTTGAGCTTAAGGTGTCCGCCTTGGGTTAGGGTTAGGTCTGTGGTTTGAGTTAGGCTTCAGGTTAGGTTAGGTTTGAACTTAGTTTGAGGGAGTTAGTTTAGGGCTACTGTTAGTTTTCGGTTCAGTGTTACGGTTGGAGATAGCGTCATGGTCTGGTTAGGGTTGTGGTTGAGTTTCAGGTGTCCGCCTAGGGTTAGGGTTAGGTCTATGGTTTGAGTTAGGCTTCAAGTTAGGTTAGGTTTGAAGTTAGTTTGAGGGAGTAAGTTTAGGGCTACTGTTAGTTTTCGGGTAATTGTTACTGTTGGAGTTAGCGTCAAGGCCAGGTTAGGGTTGGTGTTGAGCTTAAGGTGTACGCCTAGGGTTAGGTTTAGGTGTATGGTTTGAATTAGGCTTCAGGTTAGGTTAGGTTTGAAGTTAGTTTGAGGGAGTAAGTTTAGGGCTACTGTTAGTTTTCGGTTAACTGTTACAGTTGGAGTAAGCGTCATGGTCAGGTTAGGTTTGGGGTTGAGCTTAAGGTGTCCACCTAGGGTTAGGGTTAGTTCTATGATTTGATTTAGGCTTCAGGTTAGGTTAGGTTTGAACTTAGTTTGAGGGAATCAGTTTAGGGCTACTGTTAGTTTTCGGTTAACTGTTACGGTTGGAGTAAGCCTCAGGGTCAGGTTAGGTTTGGGGTTGAGCTTAAGGTGTCCACCTAGGGTAAGGGTTAGGTGTATGGTTTGATTTAGGATTCAGGTTAGGTTAGGTTTGAACTTAGTTTGAGGGAGTAAGTTTAGGGCTACTGTTAATTTTCGTTTAACTGTTACGGTTGGAGTAAGCGTCAGGGTCAGGTTAGAGTGGGGGTTAAGCATAAGGTGTCCGCCTAGGGTTAGGGTTAGGTCTATGGTTTCATTTAGACTTCAGGTTAGGTTAGGATTGAACTTAGTTTGAGTGAGTAAGTTTCGGGCCACTGTTAGTTTTCGGTTCAGTGTTAAGGTTCGATTTAGCCTCAGGGTCAGGTTAGGGTTGGGGTTAAGCTTAAGGTGTCCGCCTAGGTTTAGGGTTAGGTGTATGGTTTGATTTAGGCTTCAGGTTAGGTTAAGTTTGAACTTAGCTTGAGGGAGTCAGTTTAGGGCTACTGTTAGTTTTCGTTTAACTGTTACGGTTGGAGTAAGCGTCAGGGTCAGGTTAGGGTGGAGGTGAAGCATAAGGTGTCCTCCTAGGGTTAGGGTTCGTTCTGTGGTTTCATTTTGGCTTCAGGTTAGGTTAGGATTGAACTTAGTTTGAGGGAGTATGTTTAGGGGTACTGTTAGTTTTCGGATCAGTGTTACGTTTGGAGTTAGCGTGAGGGTACGGTTAGGGTTGGGGTTGAGTTTAAGGTGTCCGCCTAGGGTTAGGTTTATGTCTGTGGTTTGAGTTAGGCTTCAGGTTAGGTTAGGTTTGAACTTAGTTTGAGGGAGTAAGTTTAGGGCTACTGTTAGTTTTCGGTTCAGTGTTATGGTTGGAGATAGCGTCAGGGTCAGGTTAGGGTTGGGGTTGAGCTTCAAGTGTCCGCCTAGGGTTAGGGTTAGGTCTATGGTTTGAGTTAGGCTTCAGGTTAGGTTAGGTTTGAAGTTAGTTTGAGGGAGTAAGTTTAGGGCTACTGTTAGTTTTCGGTTAACTGTTACAGTTGGAGTAAGCGTCATGGTCAGGTTAGGTTTGGGGTTGAGCTTAAGGTGTCCACCTAGGGTTAGGGTTAGGTGTATGGTTTGATTTAGGCTTCAGGTTAGGTTAGGTTTGAACTTAGTTTGAGGGAGTAAGTTTAGGGCCACTGTTAGTTTTCGGTTCAGTGTTAAGGTTCAATTTAGCCTCAGGGTCAGGTTAGGGTTGGGGTTAAGCTTAAGGTGTCCGCCTAGGTTTAGGGTTAGGTGTATGGTTTGATTTAGGCTTCAGTTTAGGTTAGGTTTGACGTTAGTTTGAGGGAGTAAGTTTAGGGCTACTGTTAGTTTTCGGTTAACTGTTACATTTGGAGTAAGCGTCATGGTCAGGGTAGGGTGGGGGTTAAGCATAAGGTGTCCGCCTACGGTTAGGGTTAGGTCTATGATTTGATTTAGGCTTCAGGTTAGGTTAGGTTTGAACTTAGTTTGAGGGAGTCAGTTTAGGGCTACTGTTAGTTTTCGGTTCAGTGTTACGGTTGGAGATAGCGTCATGGTCAAGTTAGGGTTGGGTTTGAGATTCAGGTGTCCGCCTAGGGTTAGGGTTAGGTCTATGGTTTGAGTTAAGCTTCAAGTTAGGTTAGGTTTGAAGTTAGTTTGAGGGAGTAAGTTTAGGGCTACTGTTAGTTTTCGGGTAAATGTTACTGTTGGAGTTAGCGTCAGGGCCAGGTTAGGGTTGGGGTTGAGCTTAAGGTGTCCGCCTAGGGTTAGGGTTAGGTGTATGGTTTGATTTAGGCTTCAGGTTAGGTTAGGTTTGAACTTAGTTTGAGGGAGTCAGTCTAGGGCTACTGTTAGTTTTCGGTTAACTGTTACTGTTGGAGTAAGCGTCAGGGTCAGGTTAGGTTTGGGGTTGAGCTTCAGGTGTCCGCCTAGGGTTAGGGTTAGGTGTATGGTTTGATTTAGGCTTCAGGTTAGGTTAGGTTTGAACTTCGTTTGAGGGAGTAAGTTTAAGGCTACTGTTAGTTTTCGTTTAACTGTTTCGGTTGGAGTAAGCGTCAGGGTCAGGTTAGGGTGGGGGTTAAGCATAAGGTGTCCGCCTAGGGTTAGGGTTAGGTCTATGGTTTCATATAGACTTCAGGTTAGGTTAGGATTGAACTTAGTTTGAGGGAGTAAGTTTAGGGCTACTGTTAGTTTTCGGTTTAGTGTTACGGTTGGATTTAGCCTCAAGGTCAGGTTAGGGTTGGGGTTAAGCTTAAGGTGTCCGCCTAGGGTTAGGGTTAGGTCTATTGTTTGTGTTAGGCTTCAGGTTAGGTTAGGTTTGAACTTAGTTTGAGGTAGTAAGTTTAGGGCTACTGTTAGTTTTCGGTTCAGTGTTACGGTTGGATATAGCGTCATGGTCAAGTTAGAGTTGGGGTTGAGATTCAGGTTTCCGCCTAGGGTTAGGGTTTGGTCTATGGTTTGAGTTAGGCTTCAGGTTAGGTTAGGTTTGAACTTAGTTTGAGGGAGTAAGTTTAGGCCTTTTGTATTTTTCGGTTCAGTGTTACGGTTGAATTTAGCCTCAGGGTCAGGTTAGGGTTGGGGTCAAGCTTAAGGTGTCCGCCTAGGGTTAGGGTTAGGTCTATTGTTTGAGTTAGGCTTCAGGTTAGGTTAGGTTTGAACTTAGTTTGAGGGAGTAAGTTTAGGGCTACTGTTAGTTTTCGGTTCAGTGTTACGGTTGGAGTTAGCGTGAGGGTCAGTTTAGGGTTGGGGTTGAGCTTAAGGTGTCCTCGTAGGGTTAGGGTTAGGTCTGTGGTTTGAGTTACGCTACAGGTTAGGTTAAGTTTGAACTTAGTTTGAGGGAGTAAGTTTTGGGGTACTGTTAGTTTTCGGTTCAGGGTTAAGGTTGGAGATAGCGTCAGGGTCAGGTTAGGGTTGTGATTGAGCTTCAGGTGTCCGCCTAGGGTTAGGGTTAGGTCTATGGTTTGATTTAGGCTTCAGGTTAGGTTAGGATTGAACTTAGTTTGAGGGAGTAAGTTTAGGGCTACTGTAAGTTTTCGGTTCAGTATTACGGTTGGAGATAGCGTCATGGTCAAGTTAGAGTTGGGGTTGAGATTCAGGAGTCCGCCTAGGGTTAGGGTTAGGTCTATGGTTTGAGTTAGGCTTCAGGTTAAGTAAGGTTTGAACTTAGTTTGAGGGAGTAAGTTTAGGCCTTTTGTATTTTTCGGTTCAGTGTTAGATTGAATTTAGCATCAGGGTCAGGATAGGGTTGGGGTCAAGCTTAAGGTGTCCGCCTAGGGTTAGGGTTAGGTCTATTGTTTGAGTTAGGCTTCAGGTTAGGTTAGGTTTGAACTTAGTTTGAGGGAGTAAGTTTAGGGCTACTGTTAGTGTTCGGTTCAGTGTTACGGTTGGAGTTAGCGTGAGGGTCAGTTTAGGGTTGGGGTTGAGCTTAAGGTGTCTTCGTAGGGTTAGGGTTAGGTCTGTGGTTTGAGTTACGCTACAGGTTAGGTTAGGTTTGAACTTAGTTTGAGGGAGTAAGTTTTGGGGTACTGTTAGTTTTCGGTTCAGTGTTAAGGTTGGAGATAGCGTCAGGGTCAGGTTAGTGTTGTGATTGAGCTTCAGGTGTCCGCCTAGGGTTAGGGTTAGGTCTATGGTTTGATTTAGGCTTCTGGTTAGGTTAGGTTTGAACTTAGTTTGAGGGAGTAAGTTTAGGGCTACTGTTAGTTTTCGGTTCAGTGTTACGGTTGGAGATAGCTTCAGGGTCTGGTTAGGGTTGTGGTTGAGTTTCAGGTGTCCGCCTAGGGTTAGGGTTAGGTCTATGGTTTGAGTTAGGCTTCAAGTTAGGTTAGGTTTGAAGTTAGTTTGAGGTAGTAAGTTTAAGGCTACTATTAATTTTCGGGTAACTGTTACTGTTGGAGTTAGCATCAGGGCCAGGTTAGGTTTGGGGTTGAGCTTTAGGTGTCCGCCTAGGGTTAGGGTTAGGTGTATGGTTTGATTTAGGCTTCAGGTTAGGTTAGGTTTGAAGTTAGTTTGAGGGAGTAAGTTTAGGGCTACTGTTAGTTGTCGGTTAACTGTTACAGTTGGAGTAAGCGTCAGGGTCAGGTTAGGGTTGGGGTTGAGCTTAAGGTGTCCACCTTGGGTTAGGGTTAGGTCTGTGGTTTGAGTTAAGCTTCAGGTTAGGTTAGGTTTGAACTTAGTTTGAGGGAGTCAGTTTAGGGCTACTGTTAGTTTTCGGTTCAGTGTTACGGTTGGAGATAGCGTCATGGTCAAGTTAGGGTTGGGGTTGAGATTCAGGTGTCCGCCTAGGGTTAGGATTAGGTCTATGGTTTGAGTTAGGCTTCAGGTTAGGTTAGGTTTGAACTTAGTTTGAGGGAGTAAGTTTAGGCCTATTGTATTTTTCGGTTCAGTGTTACGGTTCAATTTAGCCTCTGGGTCAGGTTAGGGTTGGGGTCAAGCTTAAGGTGTCCGCCTAGGGTTAGGGTTAGGTCTATTGTTTGAGTTAGGCTTCAGGTTAGGTTAGGTTTGAACTTAGTTTGAGGGAGTAAGTTTAGGGCTACTGTTAGTTTTCGGTTCAGTGTTACGGTTGGAGTTAGCGTGAGGGTCAGTGTAGTGTTGGGGTTGAGCTTAAGGTGTCCTCCTAGGGTTAGGGTTAGGTCTGTCGTTTGAGTTACGCTACAGGTTAGGTTAGGTTTGAACTTAGTTTGAGGGAGTAAGTTTTGGGGTATGTTAGTCTTCGGTTCAGTGTTACGGTTGGAGATAGCGTCAGGGTCAGGTTAGGGTTGTGATTGAGCTTCAGGTGTCCGCCTAGGGTTAGGGTTAGGTGTATGGTTTGATTTAGGCTTCAGGTTAGGTTAGGTTTGAACTTACTTTGAGGGAGTCAGTCTAGGGCTACTTTAGTTTTCGGTTAACTGTTACTGTTGGAGTAAGCGTCAGGGTCAGGTTAGGTTTGGGATTGAGCTTCAGGTGTCCGCCTAGGGTTAGGGTTAGGTGTATGGTTTGATTTAGGCTTCAGGTTAGGTTAGGTTTGAACTTCGTTTGAGGGAGTAAGTTTAGGGCTACTGTTAGTTTTCGTTTAACTGTTTCGGTTGGAGTAAGTGTCAGGGTCAGGTTAGGGTGGGGGTTAAGCATAAGGTGTCCGCCTAGGGTTAGGGTTAGGTCTATGGTTTCATTTAGACTTCAGGTTAGGTTAGGATTGAACTTAGCTTGAGGGAGTAAGTTTAGGGCTACTGTTAGTTTTCGGTTTAGTGTTACGGTTGGATTTAGCCTCAGGGTCAGGTTAGGGTTCGGGTTAAGCTTAAGGTGTCCGCCTAGGGTTAGGGTTAGGTCTATTTTTTGAGTTAGGCTTCAGGTTAGGTTAGGTTTGAACTTAGTTTGAGGGAATAAGTTTAGGGCTACTGTTAGTTTTCGATTCAGTGTTACGGTTGGAGTTAGCGTGAGGGTCAGGTTAGGGTTGGGGTTGAGCTTAAGGTGTCCGCCTTGGGTTAGGGTTTCATCTGTGGTTTGAGTTAGGCTTCAGGTTAGGTTAGGTTTGAACTTAGTTTGAGGGAGTTAGTTTAGGGTACTGTTAGTTTTCGGTTCAGTGTTACGGTTGGAGATAGCGTCATGGTCAAGTTAGGGTTGGCGTTGAGATTCAGGTGTCCGCCTAGGGTTAGGGTTAGGTCTATGGTTTGTGTTAGGCTTCAGGTTAGGTTAGGTTTGAACTTAGTTTGAGGGAGTAACTTTAGGGCTACTGTTAGTTTTCGATTCAGTGTTACGGTTGGAGATAGCGTCAGGGTCTGGTTAGGGTTGTGGTTGAGTTTCAGGTGTCCGCCTAGGGTTAGGGTTAGGTCTATGGTTTCATTTAGGCTTCAGGTTAGGTTAGGATTGAACTTAGTTTGAGGGAGTAAGTTTAGGGCCACTGTTAATTTTCGGTTCAGTGTTAAGGTTCAATTTAGCCTCAGGGTAAGGTTAGGGTTGGGGTTAAGCTTAAGGTGTACGCCTAGGTTTAGGGTTAGGTGTATGGTTTGATTTAGGCTTCAGTTTAGGTTAGGTTTGAAGTTAGTTGAGGGAGTAAGTTTAGGGCTACTGTTAGTTTTCGGTTAACTGTTACAGTTGGAGTAAGCGTCATGGTCAGGGTAGGGTGGGGGTTAAGCATAAGGTGTCCGCCTACGGTTAGGGTTAGGTCTATGATTTGATTTAGGCTTCAGGTTAGGTTAGGTTTGAACTTAGTTTGAGGGAGTCAGTTTAGGGCTACTGTTAGTTTTCAGTTCAGTGTTACGGTTGGAGATAGCGTCATGGTCAAGTTAGGGTTGGGGTTGAGATTCAGGTGTCCGCCTAGGGTTAGGGTTAGGTCTATGTTTTGAGTTAGGCTTCAGGTTAGGTTAGGTTTGAACTTAGTTTGAGGGACTAAGTTTATGCCTATTGTATTTTTTGGTTCAGTGTTACGGTTGAATTTAGGCTCATGGTCAGGTTAGGGTTGGGGTCAAGCTTAAGGTGTCCGCCTAGGGTTAGGGTTAGGTCTATTGTTTGAGTTAGGCTTCAGGTTAGGTTAGGTTTGAACTTAGTTTGAGGGAGTAAGTTTAGGGCTACTGTTAGTTTTCGATTCAGTGTTACGGTTGGAGTTAGCGTGAGGGTCAGTTTAGGGTTGGGGTTGAGCTTAAGGTGTCCTCCTAGGGTTATTGTTAGGATTAGGTCTGTGGTTTGAGTTAGGCTACAGGTTAGGTTAGGTTTGAACTTAGTTTGAGGGAGTAAGTTTTGGGGTACTGTTAGTTTTTGGTTCAGTGTTAAGTTTGGAGATAGCGTCAGGGTCAGGTTAGGGTTGTGATGGAGTTTCAGGTGTCCGCCTAGGGTTAGGGTTAGGTCTATGGTTTGAGTTAGGCTTCAGGTTAGGTTAGGTTTGAACTTAGTTTGAGGGAGTAAGTTTAGGTATACTGTTAGTTTTCGATTCAGTGTTACGGTTGGAGATAGCGTCAGGGTCTGGTTAGGGTTGTGGTTGAGTTTCAGGTGTCCGCCTAGGGTTAGGGTTAGGTCTATGGTTTGAGTTAGGCTTCAAGTTAGGTTAGGTTTGAAGTTAGTTTGAGTGAGTAAGTTTAAGGCTACTGTTAGTTCTCGGGTAACTGTTACTGTTGGAGTTAGTGTCAGGGCCAGGTTAGGGTTGGGGTTGAGCTTAAGGTGTCAGCCTAGGGTTAGGGTTAGGTGTATGGTTTGATTTAGGCTTCAGGTTAGGTTAGGTTTGAAGTTAGTTTGAGGGAGTAAGTTTAGGGCTACTGTTAGTTTTCGGTTAACTGTTACAGTTGGAGTAAGCGTCAGGGTCAGGTTATGTTTGGGGTTGAGCTTAAGGTGTCCGCCTTGGGTTAGGGTTAGGTCTGTGGTTTGAGTTAGGCTTCAGGTTAGTTTAGGTTTGAACTTAGTTTGAGGGAGTAAGTTTAGGGCTACTGTTAGTTTTCGGTTCAGTGTTACGGTTGGAGATAGCGTCATGGTCTGGTTAGGGTTGTGGTTGAGTTTCAGGTGTCCGCCTAGGGTTAGGGTTAGGTCTATGGTTTGAGTTAGGCTTCAAGTTAGGTTAGGTTTGAAGTTAGTTTGAGGGAGTAAGTTTAGGGCTACTGTTAGTTTTCGGGTAACTGTTACTGTTGGAGTTAGCGTCAAGGCCAGGTTAGGGTTGGTGTTGAGCTTAAGGTGTACGCCTAGGGTTAGGTTTAGGTGTATGGTTTGAATTAGGCTTCAGTTTAGGTTAGGTTTGAAGTTAGTTTGAGGGAGTAAGTTTAGGGCTACTGTTAGTTTTCGGTTAACTGTTACAGTTGGAGTAAGCGTCATGGTCAGGTTAAGTTTGGGGTTGAGCTTAAGGTGTCCACCTAGAGTTAGGGTTAGTTCTATGATTTGATTTAGGCTTCAGGTTAGGTTAGGTTTGAACTTAGTTTGAGGGAATCAGTTTAGGGCTACTGTTAGTTTTCGGTTAACTGTTACGGTTGGAGTAAGCCTCAGGGTCAGGTTAGGTTTGGGGTTGAGCTTAAGGTGTCCACCTAGGGTTAGGGTTAGGTGTATGGTTTGATTTAGGATTCAGGTTAGGTTAGGTTTGAACTTAGTTTGAGGGAGTAAGTTTACGGCTACTGTTAGTTTTCGTTTAACTGTTACGGTTGGAGTAAGCGTCAGGGTCAGGTTAGGGTGGGGGTTAAGCATAAGGTGTCCGCCTAGGGTTAGGGTTAGGTCTATGGTTTCATTTAGACTTCAGGTTAGGTTAGGATTGAACTTAGTTTGAGGGAGTAAGTTTAGGGCCACTGTTAGTTTTCGGTTCAGTGTTAAGGTTCGATTTAGCCTCAGGGTCAGGTTAGGGTTGGGGTTAAGCTTAAGGTGTCCGCCTAGGTTTAGGGTTAGGTGTATGGTTTGATTTAGGCTTCAGGTTAGGTTAAGTTTGAACTTAGCTTGAGGGAGTCAGTTTAGGGCTACTGTTAGTTTTCGTTTAACTGTTACGGTTGGAGTTAGCGTCAGGGTCAGGTTAGGGTGGAGGTGAAGCATAAGGTGTCCTCCTAGGGTTAGGGTTCGGTCTATGGTTTCATTTTGGCTTCAGGTTAGGTTAGGATTGAACTTAGTTTGAGGGAGTATGTTTAGGGGTACTGTTAGTTTTTGGATCAGTGTTACGTTTGGAGTTAGCGTGAGGGTACGGTTAGGGTTGGGGTTGAGCTTAAGGTGTCCGCCTAGGGTTAGGGTTAGGTCTGTGATTTGAGTTAGGCTTCAGGTTAGGTTAGGTTTGAACTTAGTTTGAGGGAGTAAGTTTAGGGCTACTGTTAGTTTTCGGTTCAGTGTTATGGTTGGAGATAGCGTCAGGTTCAGGTTAGGGTTGGGGTTGAGCTTCAAGTGTCCGCCTAGGGTTAGGGTTAGGTCTATGGTTTGAGTTAGGCTTCAGGTTAGGTTAGGTTTGAAGTTAGTTTGAGGGAGTAAGTTTAGGGCTACTGTTAGTTTTTGGTTAACTGTTACAGTTGGAGTAAGCGTCATGGTCAGGTTAGGTTTGGGGTTGAGCTTAAGGTGTCCACCTAGGGTTAGGGTTAGGTGTATGGTTTGATTTAGGCTTCAGGTTAGGTTAGGTTTGAACTTAGTTTGAGGGAGTAAGTTTAGGGCTACTGTTAGTTTTCGTTTAACTGTTACGGTTGGAGTAAGCCTCAGGGTCAGGTTAGGGTGGGGTTAAGCATAAGGTGTCCGCCTAGGGTTAGGGTTAGGTCTATGGTTTCATTTAGGCTTCAGGTTAGGTTAGGATTGAACTTAGTTTGAGGGAGTAAGTTTAGGGCTACTGTTAGTTTTCGGTTTAGTGTTACGGTTGGATTTAGCCTCAAGGTCAGGTTATGGTTGGGGTTAAGCTTAAGGTGTCCGCCTAGGGTTAGGGTTAGGTCTATTGTTTGAGTTAGGCTTCAGGTTAGGTTAGGTTTGAACTTAGTTTGAGGGAGTAAGTTTAGGGCTACTGTTAGTTTTCGGTTCAGTGTTACGGTTGGATATAGCGTCATGGTCAAGTTAGAGTTGGGGTTGAGATTCAGGTGTCCGCCTAGGGTTAGGGTTTGGTCTACGGTTTGAGTTAGGCTTCAGGTTAAGTAATTTTTGAACTTAGTTTGAGGGAGTAAGTTTAGGCCTTTTGTATTTTTCGGTTCAGTGTTACGGTTGAATTTAGCATCAGGGTCAGGTTAGGGTTGGGGTCAAGCTTAAGGTGTCCGCCTAGGGTTAGGGTTAGGTCTATTGTTTGAGTTAGGCTTCAGGTTAGGTTAGGTTTGAACTTAGTTTGAGGGAGTAAGTTTAGGGATACTGTTAGTTTTCGGTTCAGTGTTACGGTTGGAGTTAGCGTGAGGGTCAGTTTAGGGTTGGGGTTGAGCTTAAGGTGTCCTCGTAGGGTTAGGGTTAGGTCTGTGGTTTGAGTTACGCTACAGGTTAGGTTAAGTTTGAACTTAGTTTGAGGGAGTAAGTTTTGGGGTACTGTTAGTTTTCGGTTCAGTGTTAAGGTTGGAGATAGCGTCAGGGTCAGATTATGGTTGTGATTGAGCTTCAGGTGTCCGCCTAGGGTTAGGGTTAGGTCTATGGTTTGATTTAGGCTTCAGGTTAGGTTAGGTTTGAACTTAGTTTGAGGGAATCAGTTTAGGGCTACTGTTAGTTTTCGGTTAACTGTTACGGTTGGAGTAAGCCTCAGGGTCAGGTTAGGTTTGGGGTTGAGCTTAAGGTGTCCACCTAGGGTTAGGGTTAGGTGTATGGTTTGATTTAGGATTCAAGTTAGGTTAGGTTTGAACTTCGTTTGAGGGAGTAAGTTTAGGGCTACTGTTAGTTTTCGTTTAACTGTTACGGTTGGAGTAAGCGTCAGGGTCAGGTTAGGGTGGGGGTTAAGCATAAGGTGTCCGCCTAGGTTTAGGTTTAGGTCTATGGTTTCATTTAGACTTCAGGTTAGGTTAGGATTGAACTTAGTTTGAGGGAGTAAGTTTAGGGCTACTGTTAGTTTTCGGTTTAGTGTTACGGTTGGATTTAGCCTCAGGGTCAGGTTAGGGTTGGGGTTAAGCTTAAGGTGTCCGCCTAGGGTTAGGGTTAGGTCTATTGTTTGAGTTAGGCTTCAGGTTAGGTTAGGTTTGAACTTAGTTTGAGGGAGTAAGTTTAGGGCTACTGTTAGTTTTCGGTTCAGTGTTACGGTTGGAGTTAGCGTGAGGGTCAGGTTAGGGTTGGGGTTGAGCTTAAGGTTTCCGCCTAGGGTTATTGTTAGGTCTGTGGTTTGAGTTAGGCTTCAGGTTGTGTTAGGATTGAACTTAGTTTGAGGGAGTAAGTTTAGGGCTACTGTAAGTTTTCGGTTCAGTGTTACGGTTGGAGATAGCGTCATGGTCAAGTTAGAGTTGGGGTTGAGATTCAGGTGTCCGCCTAGGGTTAGGGTTAGGTCTATGGTTTGAGTTAGGCTTCAGGTTAAGTAAGGTTTGAACTTAGTTTGAGGGAGTAAGTTTAGGCCTTTTGTATTTTTCGGTTCAGTGTTACGGTTGAATTTAGCATCAGGGTCAGGTTAGGGTTGGGGTCAAGCTTAAGGGGTCCGCCTAGGTTTAGGGTTAGGTCTATTGTTTGAGTTAGGCTTCAGGTTAGGTTAGGTTTGAACTTAGATTGAGGGAGTAAGTTTAGGGCTACTGTTAGTGTTCGGTTCAGTGTTACGGTTGGAGTTAGCGTGAGGGTCAGTTTAGGGTTGGGGTTGAGCTTAAGGTGTCCTCGTAGGGTTAGGGTTAGGTCTGTGGTTTGAGTTACGCTACAGGTTAGGTTAGGTTTGAACTTAGTTTGAGGGAGTAAGTTTTGGGGTACTGTTAGTTTTCGGTTCAGTGTTAAGGTTGGAGATAGTGTCAGGGTCAGGCTAGGGTTGTGATTGAGCTTCAGGTGTCCGCCTAGGGTTAGGGTTAGGTCTATGGTTTGATTTAGGCTTCTGGTTAGGTTAGGTTTGAACTTAGTTTGAGGGAGTAAGTTTAGGGCTACTGTTAGTTTTCGGTTCAGTGTTACGGTTGGAGATAGCTTCAGGGTCTGGTTAGGGTTGTGGTTGAGTTTCAGGTGTCCGCCTAGGGTTAGGGTTAGGTCTATGGTTTGAGTTAGGCTTCAAGTTAGGTTAGGTTTGAAGTTAGTTTGAGGGAGTAAGTTTAAGGCTACTATTAGTTTTCGGGTAACTGTTACTGTTGGAGTTAGCGTCAGGGCCAGGTTAGGGTTGGGGTTGAGCTTTAGGTGTCCGCCTAGGGTTAGGGTTAGGTGTATGGTTTGATTTAGGGTTCAGGTTAGGTTAGGTTTGAAGTTAGTTTGAGGGAGTAAGTTTAGGGCTACTGTTAGTTTTCGGTTAACTGTTACAGTTGGAGTAAGCGTCAGGGTCAGGTTAGGGTTGGGGTTGAGCTTAAGGTGTCCGCCTTGGTTTAGGGTTAGGTCTGTGCTTTGAGTTAAGCTTCAGGTTAGGTGAGGTTTGAACTTAGATTGAGGGAGTAAGTTTATGCCTATTGTATTTTTTGGTTCAGTGTTACGGTTGAATTTAGCATCAGGGTCAGGTTAGGGTTGGGGTCAAGCTTAAGGTGTCCGCCTAGGGTTAGGGTTAGGTCTATTGTTTGAGTTAGGCTTCAGGTTAGGTTAGGTTTGAACTTAGGTTGAGGGAGTAAGTTTAGGGCTACTGTTAGTTTTCGGTTCAGTGTTACGGTTGGAGTTAGCGTGAGGGTCAGTTTAGGGTTGGGGTTGAGCTTAAGGTATCCTCCTCGGGTTATTGTTAGGATTAGGTCTGTGGTTTGAGTTAGGCTACAGGTTAGGTTAGGTTTGAAGTTAGTTTGAGGGAGTAAGTTTTGGGGTACTGTTAGTTTTCGGTTCAGTGTTACGGTTGGAGATAGCGTCAGGGTCAGGTTAGGGTTGTGATTGAGCTTCAGGTGTCCGCCTAGGGTTAGGGTTCGGTCTATGGTGTGAGTTAGGCTTCAGGTTAGGTTAGGTTTGAACTTAGTTTGAGGGAGTAAGTTTAGGGCAATTGTTAGTTTTCGGTTCAGTGTTACGGTTGGAGATAGCGTCAGGGACTGGTTAGGGTTGTGGTTGAGTTTCAGGTGTCAGCCTAGGGTTAGGGTTAGGTCTATGGTTTGAGTTAGGCTTCAAGTTAGGTTAGGTTTGAAGTTAGTTTGAGGGAGTAAGTTTAGGGCTAATGTTAGTTTTCGGGTAACTGTTACTGTTGGAGTTAGCGTCAGGGCCAGGTTAGGGTTGTGGTTGAGCTTAAGGTGTACGCCTAGGGTTAGGTTTAGGTGTATGGTTTGAATTAGGCTTCAGGTTAGTTTAGGTTTGAAGTTAGTTTGACGGAGTAAGTTTAGGTCTACTGTTAGTTTTCGGTTAACTGTTACAGTTGGAGTAAGCGTCAGGGTCAGGTTAGGGTGGGGGTTAAGCATAAGGTGTCCGCCTAGGATTAGGGTTAGGTCTATGATTTGATTTAGGCTTCAGGTTAGGTTAGGTTTGAACTTAGTTTGAGGGAGTCAGTTTAGGGCTACTGTTATTTTTCGGTTAACTGTTACGGTTGGAGTAAGCGTCAGGGTCAGGTTAGGTTTGGGGTTGAACTTATGGTGTCCGCCTAGGGTTAGGTTTAGGTGTATGGTTTGATTTAGGCTTCAGGTTAGGTTAGGTTTGAACTTAGTTTGAGGGAGTAAGTTTAGGGCTACTGTTAGTTTTCGTTTAACTGTAACGGTTGGAATAAGCGTCAGGGTCAGGTTAGGGTGGGGGTTAAGCATAAGGTGTCCGCCTAGGATTAGGGTTAGGTCTATGGTTTCATTTAGGCTTCAGGTTAGGTTAGGATTGAACTTAGTTTGAGGGAGTAAGTTTAGGGCCACTGTTAGTTTTCGGTACAGTGTTAAGGTTCGATTTAGCCTCAGGGTCAGGTTAGGGTTGGGGTTAAGCTTAAGGTGTCCGCCTAGGGTTAGGGTTAGGTCTATTGTTTGAGTTAGGCTTCAGGTTAGGTTAAGTTTGAACTTAGCTTGAGGGAGTCAGTTTAGGGTTACTGTTAGTTTTCGTTTAACTGTTACGGTTGGAGTAAGCGTCAGGGTCAGGTTAGGGTGGAGTTTAAGCATAAGGTGTCCGCCTAGGGTTAGGGTTCGGTCTATGGTTTCATTTAGGCTTCAGGTTAGGTTAGGATTGAACTTAGTTTGAGGGAGTAAGTTTAGGGCTACTGTTAGTTTTCGGATCAGTGTTACGTTTGGAGTTAGCGTGAGGGTCCGGTTAGGGTTGGGGTTGAGCTTAAGGTGTCCGCCTAGGGTTAGGGTTAGGTCTGTGATTTGAGTTAGGCTTCAGGTTAGGTTAGGTTTGAACTTAGTTTGAGGGAGTAAGGTTAGGGCTACTGTTAGTTTTCGGTTCAGTGTTATGGTTGGAGATAGCGTCAGGGTCAGGTTAGGGTTGGGGTTGAGCTTCCAGTGTCCGCCTAGGGTTAGGGTTAGGTCTAAGGTTTGAGTTAGGCTTCAGGTTAGGTTAGGTTTGAAGTTAGTTTGACGGAGTAAGTTTAGGGCTACTGTTAGTTTTCGGTTAACTGTTACAGTTGGAGTAAGCGTCATGGTCAGGTTAGGTTTGGGGTTGAGCTTAAGTTGTCCACCTAGGGTTAGGGTTAGGTGTATGGTTTGATTTAGGCTTCAGGTTAGGTTAGGTTTGAACTTAGTTTGAGGGAGTATGTTTAGGGCTACTGTTAGTATTCGTTTAACTGTTACGGTTGGAGTAAGCGTCAGGGTCAGGTTAGGGTGGGGGTTAAGCATAAGGTGTCCGCCTAGGGTTAGGGTTAGGTCTATGGTTTCATTTAGGCTTCAGGTTAGGTTAGGATTGAACTTAGTTTGAGGGAGTAAGTTTAGGGCTACTGTTAGTTTTCTGTTCAGTGTTACGGTTGGATTTAGCCTCAGGGTCAGGTTAGGGTTGGGGTTAAGCTTAAGGTGTCCGCCTAGGGTTAGGGTTAGGTCTATTGTTTGAGTTAGGCTTCAGGTTAGGTTAGGTTTGAAGTTAGTTTGAGGGAGTAAGTTTAGGGCTACTGTTAGTTTTCAGTTCAGTGTTACAGTTGGAGTTAGCGTGAGGGTCAGGTTAGGGTTGGGTTTGAACCTCAGGTGTCCGCCTAGGGTTAGGGTTAGGTGTATGGTTTGATTTAGGCTTCAGGTTAGGTTAGGTTGGAACTTAGTTTGAGGCAGTAAGTTTAGGGCTACTGTTAGTTTTCGGGTAACTGTTACGGTTGGAGTTAGCGTCAGGGCCAGGTTAGGGTTGGGGTTGAGCTTAAGGTGTCCGCCTAGGGTTAGGGTTAGGTGTATGGTTTGATTTAGGCTTCAGGTTAGGTTAGGTTTGAAGTTAGTTTGAGGGAGTAAGTTTAGGGCTATTGTTAGTTTTCGGTTAACTGTTACGGTTGGATTAAGCGTCAGGGTCAGGATAGGGTTGGGGTCAAGCTTAAGGTGTCCGCCTAGGGTTAGGGTTAGGTCTATTGTTTGAGTTAGGCTTCAGGTTAGGTTAGGTTTGAACTTAGTTTGAGGGAGTAAGTTTAGGGCTACTGTTAGTTTTCGGTACAGTGTTACGGTTGGAGTTAGCGTGAGGGTCAGGTTAGGGTTGGGGTTGAGCTTAAGGTGTCCTCCTAGCGTTAGGGTTAGGTCTGTGGTTTGAGTGAGGCTTCAGGTTAGGTTAGGTTTGAACTTAGTTTGAGGGAGTCAGTTTAGGGCTACTGTTAGTTTTCAGTTCAGTGTTACGGTTGGAGATAGCGTCATGGTCAAGTTAGGGTTGGGGTTGAGATTCAGGTGTCCGCCTAGGGTTAGGGTTAGGTCTATGGTTTGAGTTAGGCTTCAGGTTAGGTTAGGTTTGAACTTAGTTTGAGGGAGTATGTTTATGCCTATTGTATTTTTTGGTTCAGTGTAACGGTTGAATTTAGGCTCATGGTCAGGTTAGGTTTGGGGTCAAGCTTAAGGTGTCCGCCTAGGGTTAGGGTTAGGTCTATTGTTTGAGTTAGGCTTCAGGTTAGGTTAGGTTTGAACTTAGTTTGAGGGAGTAAGTTTAGGGCTACTGTTAGTTTTCGGTTCAGTGTTACGGTTGGAGTTAGCGTGAGGGTCAGTTTAGGGTTGGGGTTGAGCTTAAGGTGTCCTCCTAGGGTTATTGTTAGGATTAGGTCTGTGGTTTGAGTTAGGCTACAGGTTAGGTTGGGTTTGAACTTAGTTTGAGGGAGTAAGTTTTGGGGTACTGTTAGTTTTCGGTTCAGTGTTACGGTTGGAGATAGCGTCAGGGTCAGGTTAGGGTTGTGATTGAGCTTCAGGTGTCCGCCTAGGGTTAGGGTTAGGTCTATGGTGTGAATTAGGCTTCAGGTTATGTTAGGTTTGAACTTAGTTTGAGGGAGTAAGTTTAGGGCTACTGTTAGTTTTCGGTTCAGTGTTACGGTTGGAGATAGCGTCAGGGTCTGGTTAGGGTTGTGGTTGAGTTTCAGGTGTCCGCCTAGGTTTAGGGTTAGGTCTATGGTTTGAGTTAGGCTTCAAGTTAGGTTAGGTTTGAAGTTAGTTTGAGGGAGTATGTTTAGGGCTACTGTTAGTTTTCGGGTAACTGTTACAGTTGGAGTTAGCGTCAGTGCCAGGATAGTGTTGGTGTTGAGCTTAAGGTGTATGACTAGGGTTAGGTTTAGGTTTATGGTTTGAATTAGACTTCAGGTTAGGTTAGGTTTGAAGTTAGTTTGAGGGAGTAAGTTTAGGGCTACTGTTAGTTTTCGGTTAACTGTTACAGTTGGAGTAAGCGTCAGGGTCAGGTTAGGTTTGGGGTTGAGCTTAAGGTGTCCACCTAGGGTTAGGGTTAGGTGTATGGTTTGATTTAGGATTCAGGTTAGGTTAGGTTTGAACTTAGTTTGAGGGAGTAAGTTTAGGGCTACTGTTAGTTTTCGTTTAACTGTTACGGTTGGAGATAGCGTCAGGGTCTGGTTAGGGTTGTGGTTGAGTTTCAGGTGTCCGCCTAGGGTTAGGGTTAGGTCTATGGTTTGAGTTAGGCTTCAAGTTAGGTTAGGTTTGAAGTTAGTTTGAGGGAGTAAGTTTAGGGCTACTGTTAGTTTTCATTTAACTGTTTGGTTGGAGTAAGCGTCAGGGTCAGGTTAGGGTGGGGGTTAAGCATAAGGTGTCCGACTAGGGTTAGGGTTGGGTCTATGGTTTCATTTAGGCTTCAGGTTAGGTTAGGATTGAACTTAGTTTGAGGGAGTAAGTTTAGGGCTACTGTTAGTTTTTGGTTTAGTGTTACGGTTGGATTTAGCCTCAGGGTCAGGTTAGGGTTGGGGTTAAGCTTATGGTGTCGGCCTAGGGTTAGGGTTAGGTCTATTGTTTGAGTTAGGCTTCAGGTTAGGTTAGGTTTGAAGTTAGTTTGAGGGAGTAAGTTTAGGGCTACTGTTAGTTTTCGGTTCAGTGTTACGGTTGGAGTTAGCGTGAGGGTCAGGTTAGGGTTGGGGTTGAGCTTAAGGTGTCCGCCTAGGGTTATTGTTAGGTCTGCGGTTTGAGTTAGGCTTCAGGTTAGGTTAGGTTTGAACTTAGTTTGAGGGAGTAAGGTTAGGGCTACTGTTAGTTTTCGGTTCAGTGTTATGGTTGGAGATAGCGTCAGGGTCAGGTTAGGGTTGGGGTTGAGCTTCCAGTGTCCGCCTAGGGTTAGGGTTAGGTCTAAGGTTTGAGTTAGGCTTCAGGTTAGGTTAGGTTTGAAGTTAGTTTGACGGAGTAAGTTTAGGGCTACTGTTAGTTTTCGGTTAACTGTTACAGTTGGAGTAAGCGTCATGGTCAGGTTAGGTTTGGGGTTGAGCTTAAGTTGTCCACCTAGGGTTAGGGTTAGGTGTATGGTTTGATTTAGGCTTCAGGTTAGGTTAGGTTTGAACTTAGTTTGAGGGAGTATGTTTAGGGCTACTGTTAGTATTCGTTTAACTGTTACGGTTGGAGTAAGCGTCAGGGTCAGGTTAGGGTGGGGGTTAAGCATAAGGTGTCCGCCTAGGGTTAGGGTTAGGTCTATGGTTTCATTTAGGCTTCAGGTTAGGTTAGGATTGAACTTAGTTTGAGGGAGTAAGTTTAGGGCTACTGTTAGTTTTCTGTTCAGTGTTACGGTTGGATTTAGCCTCAGGGTCAGGTTAGGGTTGGGGTTAAGCTTAAGGTGTCCGCCTAGGGTTAGGGTTAGGTCTATTGTTTGAGTTAGGCTTCAGGTTAGGTTAGGTTTGAAGTTAGTTTGAGGGAGTAAGTTTAGGGCTACTGTTAGTTTTCAGTTCAGTGTTACAGTTGGAGTTAGCGTGAGGGTCAGGTTAGGGTTGGGTTTGAACCTCAGGTGTCCGCCTAGGGTTAGGGTTAGGTGTATGGTTTGATTTAGGCTTCAGGTTAGGTTAGGTTGGAACTTAGTTTGAGGCAGTAAGTTTAGGGCTACTGTTAGTTTTCGGGTAACTGTTACGGTTGGAGTTAGCGTCAGGGCCAGGTTAGGGTTGGGGTTGAGCTTAAGGTGTCCGCCTAGGGTTAGGGTTAGGTCTATTGTTTGAGTTAGGCTTCAGGTTAGGTTAGGTTTGAACTTAGTTTGAGGGAGTAAGTTTAGGGCTACTGTTAGTTTTCGGTACAGTGTTACGGTTGGAGTTAGCGTGAGGGTCAGGTTAGGGTTGGGGTTGAGCTTAAGGTGTCCTCCTAGCGTTAGGGTTAGGTCTGTGGTTTGAGTGAGGCTTCAGGTTAGGTTAGGTTTGAACTTAGTTTGAGGGAGTCAGTTTAGGGCTACTGTTAGTTTTCAGTTCAGTGTTACGGTTGGAGATAGCGTCATGGTCAAGTTAGGGTTGGGGTTGAGATTCAGGTGTCCGCCTAGGGTTAGGGTTAGGTCTATGGTTTGAGTTAGGCTTCAGGTTAGGTTAGGTTTGAACTTAGTTTGAGGGAGTATGTTTATGCCTATTGTATTTTTTGGTTCAGTGTAACGGTTGAATTTAGGCTCATGGTCAGGTTAGGTTTGGGGTCAAGCTTAAGGTGTCCGCCTAGGGTTAGGGTTAGGTCTATTGTTTGAGTTAGGCTTCAGGTTAGGTTAGGTTTGAACTTAGTTTGAGGGAGTAAGTTTAGGGCTACTGTTAGTTTTCGGTTCAGTGTTACGGTTGGAGTTAGCGTGAGGGTCAGTTTAGGGTTGGGGTTGAGCTTAAGGTGTCCTCCTAGGGTTATTGTTAGGATTAGGTCTGTGGTTTGAGTTAG
This sequence comes from Tupaia tana, assembly GCA_026018925.1. Taxonomy (NCBI): domain Eukaryota; kingdom Metazoa; phylum Chordata; class Mammalia; order Scandentia; family Tupaiidae; genus Tupaia; species Tupaia tana. Next base: position 2,062,779 of record JAKSZU010000040.1, on the reverse strand, counting down.
GCTACAGGTTAGGTTGGGTTTGAACTTAGTTTGAGGGAGTAAGTTTTGGGGTACTGTTAGTTTTCGGTTCAGTGTTACGGTTGGAGATAGCGTCAGGGTCAGGTTAGGGTTGTGATTGAGCTTCAGGTGTCCGCCTAGGGTTAGGGTTAGGTCTATGGTGTGAATTAGGCTTCAGGTTATGTTAGGTTTGAACTTAGTTTGAGGGAGTAAGTTTAGGGCTACTGTTAGTTTTCGGTTCAGTGTTACGGTTGGAGATAGCGTCAGGGTCTGGTTAGGGTTGTGGTTGAGTTTCAGGTGTCCGCCTAGGTTTAGGGTTAGGTCTATGGTTTGAGTTAGGCTTCAAGTTAGGTTAGGTTTGAAGTTAGTTTGAGGGAGTATGTTTAGGGCTACTGTTAGTTTTCGGGTAACTGTTACAGTTGGAGTTAGCGTCAGTGCCAGGATAGTGTTGGTGTTGAGCTTAAGGTGTATGACTAGGGTTAGGTTTAGGTTTATGGTTTGAATTAGACTTCAGGTTAGGTTAGGTTTGAAGTTAGTTTGAGGGAGTAAGTTTAGGGCTACTGTTAGTTTTCGGTTAACTGTTACAGTTGGAGTAAGCGTCAGGGTCAGGTTAGGTTTGGGGTTGAGCTTAAGGTGTCCACCTAGGGTTAGGGTTAGGTGTATGGTTTGATTTAGGATTCAGGTTAGGTTAGGTTTGAACTTAGTTTGAGGGAGTAAGTTTAGGGCTACTGTTAGTTTTCGTTTAACTGTTACGGTTGGAGATAGCGTCAGGGTCTGGTTAGGGTTGTGGTTGAGTTTCAGGTGTCCGCCTAGGGTTAGGGTTAGGTCTATGGTTTGAGTTAGGCTTCAAGTTAGGTTAGGTTTGAAGTTAGTTTGAGGGAGTAAGTTTAGGGCTACTGTTAGTTTTCATTTAACTGTTTGGTTGGAGTAAGCGTCAGGGTCAGGTTAGGGTGGGGGTTAAGCATAAGGTGTCCGCCTAGGGTTAGGGTTGGGTCTATGGTTTCATTTAGGCTTCAGGTTAGGTTAGGATTGAACTTAGTTTGAGGGAGTAAGTTTAGGGCTACTGTTAGTTTTTGGTTTAGTGTTACGGTTGGATTTAGCCTCAGGGTCAGGTTAGGGTTGGGGTTAAGCTTATGGTGTCGGCCTAGGGTTAGGGTTAGGTCTATTGTTTGAGTTAGGCTTCAGGTTAGGTTAGGTTTGAAGTTAGTTTGAGGGAGTAAGTTTAGGGCTACTGTTAGTTTTCGGTTCAGTGTTACGGTTGGAGTTAGCGTGAGGGTCAGGTTAGGGTTGGGGTTGAGCTTAAGGTGTCCGCCTAGGGTTATTGTTAGGTCTGCGGTTTGAGTTAGGCTTCAGGTTAGGTTAGGTTTGAACTTAGTTTGAGGGAGTAAGTTTAGGGCTACTGTTAGTTTTCGGTTCAGTGTTACAGTTGGAGTTAGCGTGAGGGTCAGGTTAGGGTTGGGTTTGAACCTCAGGTGTCCGCCTAGGGTTAGGGTTAGGTGTATGGTTTGATTTAGGCTTCAGGTTAGGTTAGGTTGGAACTTAGTTTGAGGCAGTAAGTTTAGGGCTACCGTTAGTTTTCGGGTAACTGTTACGGTTGGAGTAAGCGTCAGGGTCAGGATAGGGTTGGGGTCAAGCTTAAGGTGTCCGCCTAGGGTTATTGTTAGGTCTGCGGTTTGAGTTAGGCTTCAGGTTAGGTTAGGTTTGAAGTTAGTTTGAGGGAGTCAGTTTAGGGCTACTGTTAGTTTTCGGTTAACTGTTAAGGTTGGAGTAAGCGTCAGGGTCAGGTTAGGTTTGGGGTTGAGCTTAAGGTGTCCGCCTAGGGTTAGGGTTATGTGTATGGTTTGATTTAGGCTTCAGGTTAGGTTAGGTTTTAACTTAGTTTGAGGGAGTAAGTTTAGGGCTACTGTTAGTTTTCGGTTAACTGTTACGGTTGGAGTAAGCGTCAGGGTCAGGATAGGGTTGGGGTCAAGCTTAAGGTGTCCGCCTAGGGTTAGGGTTAGGTCTATTGTTTGAGTTAGGCTTCAGGTTATGTTAGGTTTGAACTTAGTTTGAGGGAGTAAGTTTAGGGTTACTGTTAGTTTTCGGTACAGTGTTACGGTTGGTGTTAGCGTGAGGGTCAGGTTAGGGTTGGGGTTGAGCTTAAGGTGTCCTCCTAGCGTTAGGGTTAGGTCTGTGGTTTGAGTGAGGCTTCAGGTTAGGTTAGGTTTGAACTTAGTTTGTGGGAGACAGTTTAGGGCTACTGTTAGTTTTCGTTTAACTGTTACTGTTGGAATAAGCGTCAGGGTCAAGTTAGGGTGGGGGTTAAGCATAAGGTGTCCGCCTAGGGTTAGGGTTAGGTCTATGGTTTCATTTAGGCTTCAGGTTAGGTTAGGATTGAACTTAGTTTGAGGGAGTAAGTTTAGGGCTACTGTTAGTTTTCGGTTCAGTGTTACGGTTGGAGATAGCGTCAGGGTCAGGTTAGGGTTGTGATTGAGCTTCAGGTGTCCGCCTAGGGTTAGGATTAGGTCTATGGTTTGAGTTAAGGTCCAGGTTAGGGTAGGTTTGAACTTAGTTTGAGGGAGTAAGTTTAGGGCTACTGTTAGTTTTCGGTGCAGTGTTACGGTTGGAGACAGCGTCAGGGTCTGGTTAGGGTTGTGGTTGAGTTTCAGGTGTCCGCCTAGGGTTAGGGTTAGGTCTATGCTTTGAGTTAGGCTTCCAGTTAGGTTAGGATTGAAGTTAGTTTGAGGGAGTAAGTTTAGGGCTACTGTTAGTTTTCGGGTAACTGTTACTGTTGGAGTTAGCGTCAGGGCCAGGTTAGGGTTGGGGTTGAACTTAAGGTGTCCGCCTAGGGTTAGGGTTAGGTCTATTGTTTGAGTTAGGCTTCAGGTTAGGTTAGGTTTGAACTTAGTTTGTGGGAGACAGTTTAGGGCTACTGTTAGTTTTCGTTTAACTGTTACTGTTGGAATAAGCGTCAGGGTCAAGTTAGGGTGGGGGTTAAGCATAAGGTGTCCGCCTAGGGTTAGGGTTAGGTCTATGGTTTCATTTAGGCTTCAGGTTAGGTTAGGATTGAACTTAGTTTGAGGGAGTAAGTTTAGGGATACTGTTAGTTTTCGGTTCAATGTTACGTTTGGAGTTAGCGTGAGGATCCGGTTAGGGTTGGGGTTGAGCATAAGGTGTCCGCCTAGGGTTAGGGTTAGGTCTGTGGTTTGAGTTAGGCTTCAGGTTAGGTTAGGTTTGAACTTAGTTTGTGGGAGTAAGTTTAGGGCTACTGTTAGTTTTCGGTTCAGTGTTACGGTTTGAGATAGCGTCAGGGTCAGGTTAGGTTTGGGTTGAGCTTCAGGTGTCCGTCTAGGGTTAGGGTTAGGTCTATGGTTTGAGTTAGGCTTCAGGATAGGTTAGGTTTGAACTTAGTTTGAGGGATTAAGTTTAGGGATACTGTTAGTTTTCGGTTCAGTGTTACGGTTGGAGTTAGCGTCAGGGTCATGTTAGGGTTGGGTTTGAACTTCAGGTTTCCGCCTAGGGTTAGGGTTAGGTGTATGGTTTGATTTAGGCTTCAGGTTAGGTTAGGTTGTAACTTAGTTTGAGGCAGTAAGTTTAGGGCTACTGTTAGTTTTCGGGTAACTGTTACGGTTGGAGTTAGAATCTGGGCCAGGTTAGGGTTGGGGTTGAGCTTAAGGTGTCCGCCTAGGGTTACGGTTAGGTCTGTGATTTGAGTTAGGGTTCAGGTTAGGTTAGGTTTGAACTTAGTTTCAGGGAGTAAGTTTAGGGCTACTGTTAGTTTTCGTTTAACTGTTATGGTTGGTGTAAGCGTCAGGGTCAGGTTATGGTGGGGGTTGACCATAAGGTGTCCGCCTAGGGTTATGGTTAGGTCTATGGTTTCATTTAGGCTTCAGGTTATGTTAGGATTGAACTTAGTTTGAGGGAGTAAGTTTAGGACTACTCTTAGTTTTCGGTTCAGTGATATGGTTGGAGTTAGCCTGGAGGTCAGGTTAGGGTTGGGGTTGAGCTTAAGGTGTCCGCCTTGGGTTAGGGTTAGGTCTGTGGTTTGAGTTAGGCTTCAGGTTAGGTTAGGTTTGAACTTAGTTTGAGGGAGTTAGTTTAGGGCTACTTTTAGTTTTCGGTTCAGTGTTACGGTTGGAGATAGCGTCATGGTCAAGTTAGGGTTAGGATTGAGATTCAGGTGTCCGCCTAGGGTTAGGGTTAGGTCTATGGTTTGAGTTAGGCTTCAGGTTAGGTTAGGTTTGAACTTAGTTTGAGGGAGTAAGTTTAGGTCTACTGTTAGTTTTCGTTTAACTGTTACGGTTGGAGTAAGCGTCAGGGTCAGGTTAGGGTGGGGGTTAAGCATAAGGTGTCCGCCTAGGATTAGGGTTAGGTCTATGGTTTCATTTAGGCTTCAGGTTAGGTTAGGATTGAACTTAGTTTGAGGGAGTAAGTTTAGGGCCACTGTTAGTTTTCGGTTCAGTGTTAAGGTTCAATTTAGCCTCAGGGTCAGGTTAGGTTTGGGGTTAAGCTTAAGGTGTCCGCCTAGGTTTAGGGTTAGGTGTATGGTTTGATTTAGGCGTCAGTTTAGGTTAGGTTTGAAGTTAATTTGAGGGAGTAAGTTTAGGGCTACTGTTAGTTTTCGGTTAACTGTTACAGTTGGAGTAAGCGTCATGGTCAGGGTAGGGTGGGGGTTAAGCATAAGGTGTCCGCCTACGGTTAGGGTTAGGTCTATGATTTGATTTAGGCTTCAGGTTAGGTTAGGTTTGAACTTAGTTTGAGGGAGTCAGTTTAGGGCTACTGTTAGTTTTCAGTTCAGTGTTACGGTTGGAGATAGCGTCATGGTCAAGTTAGGGTTGGGGTTGAGATTCAGGTGTCCGCCTAGGGTTAGGGTTAGGTCTATGGTTTGAGTTAGGCTTCAGGTTAGGTTAGGTTTTAACTTAGTTTGAGGGAGTATGTTTATGCCTATTGTATTTTTTGGTTCAGTGTAACGGTTGAATTTAGGCTCATGGTCAGGTTAGGGTTGGGGTCAAGCTTAAGGTGTCCGCCTAGGGTTAGGGTTAGGTCTATTGTTTGAGTTAGGCTTCAGGTTAGGTTAGGTTTGAACTTAGTTTGAGGGAGTAAGTTTAGGGCTACTGTTAGTTTTCGGTTCAGTGTTACGGTTGGAGTTAGCGTGAGGGTCAGTTTAGGGTTGGGGTTGAGCTTAAGGTGTCCTCCTAGGGTTATTGTTAGGATTAGGTCTCTGGTTTGAGTTAGGCTACAGGTTAGGTTAGGTTTGAACTTAGTTTGAGGGAGTAAGTTTTGGGGTACTGTTAGTTTTCGGTTCAGTGTTACGGTTGGAGATAGCGTCAGGGTCAGGTTAGGGTTGTGATTGAGCTTCAGGTGTCCGCCTAGGTTTAGGGTTAGGTCTATGGTGTGAGTTAGGCTTCAGGTTAGCTTAGGTTTGGACTTAGTTTGAGGGAGTAAGTTTAGGGCTACTGTTAGTTTTCGGCTAACTGTTACAGTTGGAGTTAGCGTCAGGGCCAGGTTAGGGTTGGTGTTGAGCTTAAGGTGTATGCCTAGGGTTAGGTTTAGGTGTATGGTTTGAATTAGGCTTCAGGTTAGGTTAGGTTTGAAGTTAGTTTGAGGGAGTAAGTTTAGGGCTACTGTTAGTTTTCGGTTAACTGTTACAGTTGGAGTAAGAGTCATGGTCAGGTTAGGTTTGGGGTTGAGCTTAAGGTGTCCACCTAGGGTTAGGGTTAGGTGTATGGTTTGATTTAGGATTCAGGTTAGGTTAGGTTTGAACTTAGTTTGAGGGAGTAAGTTTAGGGCTACTGTTAGTTTTCGTTTAACTGTTACGGTTGGAGTAAGCGTCAGGGTCAGGTTAGGGTGGGGGTTAAGCATAAGGTGTCCGCCTAGGGTTAGGGTTGGGTCTATGGTTTCATTTAGGCTTCAGGTTAGGTTAGGATTGAACTTAGTTTGAGGGAGTAAGTTTAGGGCTACTGTTAGTTTTTGGTTTAGTGTTACGGTTGGATTTAGCCTCAGGGTCAGGTTAGGGTTGGGGTTAAGCTTAAGGTGTCCGCCTAGGGTTAGGGTTAGGTCTATTGTTTGAGTTAGGCTTCAGGTTAGGTTAGGTTTGAACTTAGTTTGAGGGAGTAAGTTTAGGGCTACTGTTAGTTTTCGGTTCAGTGTTACGGTTGGAGATAGCGTCATGGTCAAGTTAGGGTTTGGGTTGCGATTCAGGTGTCCGCCTAGGGTTAGGGTTAGTTCTATGGTTTGAGTTAGGCTTCAGGTTAGTTTAGGTTTGAACTTAGTTTGAGGGAGTAAGTTTAGGCCTATTGTATTTTTCGGTTCAGTGTTACGGTTGAATTTAGCCTCAGGGTCAGGTTAGGGTTGGGGTCAAGCTTAAGGTGTCCGCCTAGGGTTAGGGTTAGGTCTATTGTTTGAGTTAGGCTTCAGGTTAGGTTAGGTTTGAACTTAGTTTGAGGGAGTAAGTTTAGGGCTACTGTTAGTTTTTGGTTCAGTGTTACGGTTGGAGTTAGCGTGAGGGTCAGTTTAGGGTTGGGGTTGAGCTTAAGGTGTCCTCCTAGGGTTAGGGTTAGGTCTGTGGTTTGAGTTAGGGTACAGATTAGGTTAGGTTTGAACTTAGTTTGAGGGAGTAAGTTTTGGGGGTACTGTTAGTTTTCGGTTCAGTGTTACGGTTGGAGATAGCGTCAGGGTCAGGTTAGGGTTGTGATTGAGCTTCAGGTGTCCGCCTAGGGTTAGGGTTAGGTGCCGGGAGCCGTGCCCCAGCCGGGGTGGGTGCACAGGGAGGCGACGCGGGTGAACAGGAATCAGACTGAGACCTCACGCCCCTTTAGCATGTTCTCAGCCTACTGCAGCCAGAGTAATCTCCAGACTGCAGCCCTGATGGCCAGGAGTCATGCGTATTTATTATAGAAGGAGTTTTTACAGTAGTGGGATGGGTGAAGGGAAGTAAGTGAAACATTTTGCTCTAAAAGGTAAGGCATTCAAAATATAGGAACAATAATCATAAAACATGACATCTGTTTTGTTTAGGTATAAACAGTCATAATTTTTAGAACGAGGAAGTCCATTTTTCAGGTGTATTCTCTTCTTTGATCTTGATTACCAGGGAGGGTCTTTGGATGAGAGGGCTCCCAGGAATCTTGACCACTTCAGTCAGACCAGCTTGATCACTTTAGTCCCAGATTGGCCTCAGGTCAGCCTTTTGAGAACTTTAGCTTCAGGCTAGGGTGGTAGCAATTACTAGAAATAAATCCTGTCTGGTTTAGTAAAGACAAGGTTAGTATATACTAAAGTGAAATACTTATGTTATCTCTGGGGTAGTCTATAGCTAAGAGGGTGAGTCTACATAGGAAAGGAATGTGGTCTTGTGAGTAGCTGAAGGTTGCTGTGTACTTGGGACCCTCTACATGCTGCTAATGACTGTGGCTTGGGGAATGACAATTTGCCCTTGTCCTGAGAGTAAGGGTGGCTTACGGTCTTTGGGGTAACAGCACCTCAAGGATGAGTCCCCGAGTCCCTCTCGGCTACTGAGGTCGTTTTGCCCATTAGTAGCTTTAACTCAGACCTTTCTAATGCTTATCTATGTAATCCCTAGTAGGAGAAGTGAATGTAGCATTCTCTGTTGACATTTTCTAGGAAGGTGGGGTGAGTCTAATGGGAGTAACTCCTGTTCGCAGCCGCCGCCCTACGCAGCAGCCGCCTTAGTGGATCCACATTCTTTCAGGATTATTGTAAAAATTATAGTAAGGCTGGGGGTGCCTTTATGGGGTACTGGGGTATGGCAATAAGGCCCATGGCAGAGAAATTGAGTGCAGGACAGTACAGCAACACAATTCGTGAGGTCCAGAACTCGTAAAACTGTTGACCTTGCAAACAGTTCTCCTCAGCCGAGTCCTTGCTCTAGGCATGAGGGGCAGTTCTTTCATACTCAGCCTGTGTTAACTGCATGGTCCCAGCAGTTAGGTCTATGGTTTGAGATAGGCTTCAGGTTAGGTTAGGTTTGAACTTAGTTTGAGGGAGTAAGTTTAGGGCTACTGTTAGTTTTCGGTTCAGTGTTACGGTTGGAGATAGCGTCAGGGTCTGGTTAGTGTTGTGGTTGAGTTTCAGGTGTCCGCCTAGGGTTAAGTTTAGGTCTATGGTTTGAGTTAGGCTTCAAGTTAGGATTGGTTTGAAGTTAGTTTGAGGGAGTAAGTTTAGGGCTACTGTTAGTTTTTGGGTAACTGTTACTGTTGGAGTTAGCGTCAGGGCCAGGTTAGGGTTGGGGTTGAGCTTAAGGTGTCCGCCTAGGGTTAGGGTTAGGTGTATGGTTTGTTTTAGGCTTCAGGTTAGGTTAGGTTTGAAGTTAGTTTGAGGGAGTAAGTTTAGGGCTACTGTTAGTTTTCGGTTAACTGTTACAGTTGGAGTAAGCGTCAGGGTCAGGTTACGGTGGGGGTTAAGCATAAGGTGTCCGCCTAGGATTAGGGTTAGGTCTATGATTTGATTTAGGCTTCAGGTTAGGTTAGGTTTGAACTTAGTTTGAGGGAGTCAGTTTAGGGCTACTGTTAGTTTTCGGTTCAGTGTTACGGTTGGAGTAAGCGTCAGGGTCAGGTGAGGTTTGGGGTTGAGCTTAAGGTGTCCGCCTAGGGTTAGGGTTAGGTGTATGGTTTGATTTAGGCTTCAGGTTAGGTTAGGTTTGACCTTAGTTTGAGGGAGTAAGTTTAGGGCCACTGTTAGTTTTTTGTTCAGTGTTAAGGTTCAATTTAGCCTCAGGGTCAGGTTAGGGTTGGGGTTAAGCTTAAGGTGTCCGCCTAGCTTTAGGGTTAGGTGTATGGTTTGATTTAGGCTTCAGGTTAGGTTAGGTTTGAAGTTAGTTTGAGGGAGTAAGTTTAGGGCTACTGTTAGTTTTCAGTTAACTGTTACAGTTGGAGTAAGCGTCATGGTCAGGGTTGGGTGGGGGTTAAGCATAAGGTGTCCGCCTACGTTTAGGGTTAGTTCTATGATTTGATTTAGGCTTCAGGTTAGGTTATGTTTGAACTTAGTTTGAGGGAATCAGTTTAGGGCTACTGTTAGTTTTCGGTTAACTGTTACGGTTGGAGTAAGCCTCAGGGTCAGGTTAGGTTTGGGGTTGAGCTTAAGGTGTCCACCTAGGTTTAGGGTTAGGTGTATGGTTTGATTTAGGATTCAGGTTACGTTAGGTTTGAACTTAGTTTGAGGGAGTAAGTTTAGGGCTACTGTTAGTTTTCGTTTAACTGTTATGGTTGGAGTAAGCGTCAGGGTCAGGTTAGTGTGGGGGTGAAGCATAAGGTGTCCGCCTAGGGTTAGGGTTAGGTCTATGGTTTCATTTAGACTTCAGGTTAGGTTAGGATTGAACTTAGTTTGAGGGAGTAAGTTTAGAGCCACTGTTAATTTTCGGTTCAGTGTTAAGGTTCGATTTAGCCTCAGGGTCAGGTTTGGGTTGGGGTTAAGCTTAAGGTGTCCGCCTAGGTTTAGGGTTAGGTGTATGGTTTGATTTAGGCTTCAGGTTAGGTTAAGTTTGAACTTAGCTTGAGGGAGTCAGTTTAGGGCTACTGTTAGTTTTCGTTTAACTGTTACGGTTGGAGGAAGCGTCAGGGTCAGGTTAGGGTGGAGGTTAAGCATAAGGTGTCCTCCTAGGGTTAGGGTTCGGTCTATGGTTTCATTTAGGCTTCAGGTTAGGTTAGGATTGAACTTAGTTTGAGGGAGTAAGTTTAGGGCTACTGTTAGTTTTCGGATCAGTGTTACGTTTGGAGTTAGCGTGAGGGTCCGGTTAGGGTTGGGGTTGAGCTTAAGGTGTCCGCCTAGGGTTAGGGTTAGGTCTGTGATTTGAGTTAGGCTTCAGGTTAGGTTAGGTTTGAACTTAGTTTGAGGGAGTAAGTTTAGGGCTACTGTTAGTTTTCAGTTCAGTGTTATGGTTGGAGTTAGCATCAGGGTCAGGTTAGGGTTGGGGTTGAGCTTCAAGTGTCCGCCTAGGGTTAGGGTTAGGTCTATGGTTTGAGTTAGGCTTCAGGTTAGGTTAGGTTTGAAGTTAGTTTGAGGGAGTAAGTTTAGGGCTACTGTTAGTTTTCGGTTTAGTGTTACGGTTGGATTTAGCCTCAGGGTCAGGTTAGGGTTGGGGTTAAGCTTAAGGTGTCCGCCTAGGGTTAGGGTTAGGTCTATTGTTTGAGTTATGCTTCAGGTTAGGTTAGGTTTCAACTTAGTTTGAGGGAGTAAGTTTAGGGCTACTGTTAGTTTTCGGTTCAGTGTTATGGTTGGAGTTAGCGTGAGGGTCAGGTTAGGGTTGGGGTTGAGCTTAAGGTGTCCGCCTAGGGTTATTGTTAGGTCTGTGGTTTCAGTTAGGCTTCAGGTTAGGTTAGTTTTGAACTTAGTTTGAGGGAGTAAGTTTAGGGCTACTGTTAGTTTTCGGTTAAGTGTTACGGTTGGATATAGCGTCATGGCCAAGTTAGAGTTGGGGTTGAGATTCAGGTGTCCGCCTAGGGTTAGGGGTAGGTCTATGGTTTGAGTTAGGCTTCAGGTTAGGTTAGGTTTGAACTTAGTTTGAGGGAGTAAGTTTAGGCCTTTTGTATTTTTCGGTTCAGTGTTATGGTTGAATTTAGCCTCAGGGTCAGGTTAGGGTTGGGGTCAAGCTTAAGGTGTCCGCCTAGGGTTAGGGTTAGGTCTATTGTTTGAGTTAGGCTTCAGGTTAGGTTAGGTTTGAACTTAGTTTGAGGGAGTAAGTTTAGGGCTACTGTTAGTTTTCGGTTCAGTGTTACGGTTGGAGTTAGGGTGAGGGTCAGGTTAGGGTTGGGGTTGAGCTTAAGGTGTCCGCCTAGGGTTATTGTTAGGTCTGTGGTTTGAGTTAGGCTTCAGGTTATTTTAGGTTTGAACTTAGTTTGAGGGAGTAAGTTTAGGGCTACTGTTAGTTTTCGGTTCAGTGTTACGGTTGGAGATAGCGTCATGGTCAAGTTAGAGTTGGGGTTGAGATTCAGGTGTCCGCCTAGGGTTAGGGTTAGGTCTATGGTTTGAGTTAGGCTTCAGGTTAGGTTAGGTTTGAACTTAGTTTGAGGGAGTAAGTTTAGGGCTACTGTTAGTTTTCGGTTTAGTGTTACGGTTGGATTTAGCCTCAGGGTCAGGTTAGGGTTGGGGTTAAGCTTAAGGTGTCCGCCTAGGTTTAGGGTTAGGTCTATTGTTTGAGTTAGGATTCAGGTTAGGTTAGGTTTGAACTTAGTTTGAGGGAGTAAGTTTAGGGCTACTCTTAGTTTTCGGTTCAGTGTTATGGTTGGAGATAGCGTCAGGGTCAGGTTAGGGTTGGGGTTGAGCTTCAAGTGTCCGCGTAGGGTTAGGGTTAGGTCTATGGTTTGAGTTAGGCTTCAGGTTAGGTTTGGTTTGAAGTTAGTTTGAGGGAGTAAGTTTAGGGCTACTGTTAGTTTTCGGTTAACTGTTACAGTTGGAGTAAGCGTCATGGTCAGGTTAGGTTTGGGGTTGAGCTTAAGGTGTCCACCTAGGTTTAGGGTTAGGTGTATGGTTTGATTTAGGCTTCAGGTTAGGTTAGGTTTGAACTTAGTTTGAGGGAGTAAGTTTAGGGCTAATGTTAGTTTTCGTTTAACTGTTACGGTTGGAGTAAGCGTCAGGGTCAGGTTAGGGTGGGGGTTAAGAATAAGGTGTCCGCCTAGGGTTAGGGTTAGGTCTATGGTTTCATTTAGGCTTCAGGTTAGGTTAGGATTGAACTTAGTTTGACGGAGTAAGTTTAGGGCTACTGTTAGTTTTCGGTTTAGTGTTACGGTTGGATTTAGCCTCAGGGTCAGGTTAGGGTTGGGGTTAAGCTTAAGGTGTCCGCCTAGGGTTAGGGTTAGGTCTATTGTTTGAGTTAGGCTTCACGTTAGGTTAGGTTTGAACTTAGTTTGAGGGAGTAAGTTTAGGGCTACTGTTAGTTTTTGGTTCAGTGTTACGGTTGGAGTTAGCGTGAGGGTCAGGTTAGGGTTGGGGTTGAGCTTAAGGTGTCCGCCTAGGGTTATTGTTAGGTCTGTGGTTTGAGTTAGGCTTTAGGTTATGTTAGGTTTGAACTTAGTTTGAGGGAGTAAGTTTAGGGCTACTGTTAGTTTTCGGTTCAGTGTTACGGTTGGAGATAGCGTCATGGTCAAGTTAGAGTTGGGGTTGAGATTCAGGTGTCCGCCTAGGGTTAGGGTTAGGTGTATGGTTTGAGTTAGGCTTCAGGTTAGGTTAGGTTTGAACTTAGTTTGAGAGAGTAAGTTTAGGCCTTTTGTATTTTTCGGTTCAGTGTTACGGTTGAATTTAGCCTCAGGGTCAGGTTAGGGTTGGGGTCAAGCTTAAGGTGTCCGCCTAGGGTTAGGGTTAGGTCTATTGTTTGAGTTAGGCTTCAGGTTAGGTTAGGTTTGAACTTAGTTTGAGGGAGTAAGTTTAGGGCTACTGTTAGTTTTCGGTTCAGTGTTACGGTTGGAGTTAGCGTGAGGGTCAGTTTAGGGTTTGGGTTGAGCTTAAGGTGTCCTCGTAGGGTTAGGGTTAGGTCTGTGGTTTGAGTTACGCTACAGGTTAGGTTAGGTTTGAACTTAGTTTGAGGGAGTAAGTTTTGGGGGTACTGTTAGTTTTCGGTTCAGTGTTACGGTTGGAGATAGCGTCAGGGTCTGGTTAGGGTTGTGGTTGAGTTTCAGGTGTCCGCCTAGGGTTAGGGTTAGGTCTATGGTTTGAGTTAGGCTTCAAGTTAGGTTAGGTTTGAAGTTAGTTTGAGGGAGTAAGTTTAAGGCTACTATTAGTTTTCGGGTAACTGTTACTGTTGGAGTTAGCGTCAGGGCCAGGTTAGGGTTGGGGTTGAGCTTAAGGTGTCCGCCTAGGGTTAGGGTTAGGTGTATGGTTTGATTTAGGCTTCAGGTTAGGTTAGGTTTGAACTTAGTTTGCGGGAGTAAGTTTAGGGCTACTGTTAGTTTTCGTTTAACTGTTACGGTTCGAGTATGCGTCAGGGTCAGGTTAGGGTGTGGGTTAAGCATAAGGTGTCCGCCTAGGATTAGGGTTAGGTCTATGGTTTCATTTAGGCTTCAGGTTAGGTTAGGATTGAACGTAGTTTGAGGGAGTAAGTTTAGGGCCACTGTTAGTTTTCGGTTCAGTGTTAAGGTTCGATTTAGCCTCAGGGTCACGTTAGGGTTGGGGTTAAGCTTAAGGTGTCCGCCTAGGTTTAGGGTTAGGTGTACGGTTTGATTTAGGCTTCAGTTTAGGTTAGGTTTGAACTTAGTTTGAGGGAGTAAGTTTAGGGCTACTGTTAGTCTTCGGTTAACTGTTACAGTTGGAGTAAGCGTCATGGTCAGGGTAGCGTGGGGGTTAAGCATAAGGTGTCCGTCTACGGTTAGGGTTAGGTCTATGATTTGATTTAGGCTTCAGGTTAGGTTAGGTTTGAACTTAGTTTGAGGGAGTCAGTTTAGGGCTACTGTTAGTTTTCGGTTCAGTGTTACGGTTGGAGTTAGGGTGAGGGTCAGGTTAGGGTTGGGGTTGAGCTTAAGGTGACCGCCTAGGGTTATTGTTAGGTCTGTGGTTTGAGTTAGGCTTCAGGTTATTTTAGGTTTGAACTTAGTTTGAGGGAGTAAGTTTAGGGCTACTGTTAGTTTTCGGTTCAGTGTTACGGTTGGAGATAGCGTCATGGTCAAGTTAGAGTTGGGGTTGAGATTCAGGTGTCCGCCTAGGGTTAGGGTTAGGTCTATGGTTTGAGTTAGGCTTCAGGTTAGGTTAGGTTTGAACTTAGTTTGAGGGAGTAAGTTTAGGCCTTTTGTATTTTTCGGTTCAGGGTTACGGTTGAATTTAGCCTCAGGGTCAGGTTAGGGTTGGGGTCAAGCTTAAGGTGTCCGCCTAGGGTTAGGGTTAGGTCTATTGTTTGAGTTAGGCTTCAGGTTAGGTTAGGTTTGAACTTAGTTTGAGGGAGTAAGTTTAGGGCTACTGTTAGTTTTCGTTTAACTGTTACGGTTGGAGTAAGCGTCAGGGTCAGGTTAGGGTGGGGGTTAAGCATAAGATGTCCGCCTAGGGTTAGGGTTAGGTCTATGGTTTCATTTAGACTTCAGGTTAGGTTAGGATTGAACTTAGTTTGAGGGAGTAAGTTTAGGGCCACTGTTAGTTTTCGGTTCAGTGTTAAGGTTCGATTTAGCCTCAGGGTCAGGTTAGGGTTGGGGTTAAGCTTAAGGTGTCCGCCTAGGTTTAGGGTTAGGTGTATGGTTTGATTTAGGCTTCAGGTTAGGTTAAGTTTGAATTTAGCTTGAGGGAGTCAGTTTAGGGCTACTGTTAGTTTTTGTTTAACTGTTACGGTTGGAGTAAGCGTCAGGGTCAGGTTAGGGTGGAGGTTAAGCATAAGGTGTCCGCCTAGGGTTAGGGTTCGGTCTATGGTTTCATTTAGGCTTCAGGTTAGGTTAGGATTGAACTTAGTTTGAGGGAGTAAGTTAAGGGCCACTGTTAGTTTTCGGTTCAGTGTTAAGGTTCGATTTAGCCTCAGGGTCAGGTTAGGGTTGGGGTTAAGCTTAAGGTGTCCGCCTAGGGTTAGTGTTAGGTCTATTGTTTGATTTAGGCTTCAAGTTAGGTTAGGTTTGAACTTAGTTTGAGGGAGTAAGTTTAGGGCTACTGTTAGTTTTCGTTTAACTGTTACGTTTGGAGTAAGCGTCAGGGTCAGGTTAGGGTGGGGGTTAAGCATAAGGTGTCCGCCTAGGGTTAGGGTTAGGTCTATGGTTTCATTTAGGCTTCAGGTTAGGTTAGGATTGAACTTAGTTTGAGGGAGTAGTTTAGGGCCACTGTTAGTTTTCGGTTCAGTGTTAAGGTTCGATTTAGCCTCAGGGTCAGGTTAGGGTTGGGGTTAAGCTTAAGGTGTCCGCCTAGGGTTAGGGTTAGGTCTATTGTTTGAGTTAGGCTTCAGGTTAGGTTAAGTTTGAACTTAGCTTGAGGGAGTCAGTTTAGGGCTACTGTTAGTTTTCGTTTAACTGTTACGGTTGGAGTAAGCGTCAGGGTCAGGTTAGGGTGGAGGTTAAGCATAAGGTGTCCGCCTAGGGTTAGGGTTCGGTCTATGGTTTCATTTAGGCTTCAGGTTAGGTTAGGATTGAACTTAGTTTGAGGGAGTAAGTTTAGGGCTACTGTTAGTTTTCGGATCAGTGTTACGTTTGGAGTTAGCGTGCGGGTCCGGTTAGGGTTGGGGTTGAGCTTAAGGTGTCCGCCTAGGGTTAGGGTTAGGTCTGTGGTTTGAGTTAGGCTTCAGGTTAGGTTAGGTTTGAACTTAGTTTGAGGGAGTAAGTTTAGGTCTACTGTTAGTTTTCGGTTCAGTGTTACGGTTGGAGATAGCTTCAGGGTCAGGTTAAGGTTGGGGTTGAGCTTCAAGTGTCCGCCTAGGGTTAGGGTTAGGTCTATGGTTTGAGTTAGGCTTCAGGTTAGGTTAGGTTTGAAGTTAGTTTGAGGGAGTAAGTTTAGGGCTACTGTTAGTTTTCGGTTAACTGTTACAGTTGGAGTAAGCGTCATGGTCAGGTTAGGTTTGGGGTTGAGCTTAAGGTGTCCACCTAGGGTTAGGGTTAGGTGTATGGTTTGATTTAGGCTTCAGGTTAGGTTAGGTTTGAACTTAGTTTGAGGGAGTAAGTTTAGGGCTACTGTTAGTTTTCGTTTAACTGTTACGGTTGGAGTAAGCGTCAGGGTCAGGTTAGGGTGGGGGTTAAGCATAAGGTGTCCGCCTAGGGTTAGGGTTAGGTCTATGGTTTCATTTAGGCTTCAGGTTAGGTTAGGATTGAACTTAGTTTGAGGGAGTAAGTTTAGGGCTACTGTTAGTTTTCGGTTCAGTGTTACGGTTGGAGATAGCGTCAGGGTCAGGTTAGGGTTGTGATTGAGCTTCAGGTGTCCGCCTAGGGTTAGGGTTAGGTCTATGGTTTGAGTTAGGGTCCAGGTTAGGGTAGGTTTGAACTTAGTTTGAGCGAGTAAGTTTAGGGCTACTGTTAGTTTTCGGGTAACTGTTACTGTTGGAGTTAGCGTCAGGGCCAGGTTAGGGTTGGGGTTGAGCTTAAGGTGTCCGCCTAGGGTTAGGGTTAGGTTTATTGTTTGAGTTAGGCTTCAGGTTAGGTTAGGTTTGAACTTAGTTTGAGGGAGTAAGTTTAGGGCTACTCTTAGTTTTCGGTTCAATGTTACGTTTGGAGTTAGCGTGAGGGTCCGGTTAGGGTTGCGGTTGAGCTTAAGGTGTCCGCCTAGGGTTAGGGTTAGGTCTGTGGTTTGAGTTAGGCTTCAGGTTAGGTTAGGTTTGAACTTAGTTTGAGGGAGTAAGTTTAGGGGTACTGTTAATTTTCGTTTAACTGTTACGGTTGGAGTAAGCGTCAGGGTCAGGTTAGGGTGGGGGTTAACCATAAGGTGTCCACCTAGGGTTAGGGTTAGGTCTATGGTTTCATTTAGGCTTCAGGTTAGGTTAGGATTGAACTTAGTTTGAGGGAGTAAGTTTAGGAGTACTCTTAGTTTTCGGTTCAGTGATATGGTTGGAGTTAGCCTGGAGTTCAGGTTAGGGTTGGGGTTGAGCTTAAGGTGTCCGCCTAGGGTTAGGGTTAGGTGTATGATTTAATTTAGGCTTCAGGTTAGGTTAGGTTTGAAGTTAGTTTGAGGGAGTAAGTTTACGGCTACTGTTAGTTTTCGGTTCAGTGTTATGGTTGGAGTTAGCGTGAGGGTCAGGTTAGGGTTGGGGATAAGCTTAAGGTGTCCGCCTAGGGTTAGGTTTAGGTCTGTGGTTTGAGTTAGGCTTCAGGTTAGGTTAGGTTTGAACTTAGTTTGAGGGAATAAGTTTAGGGCTACTGTTAGTTTTCGGTTCAGTGTTACGGTTGGAGATAGCGTCAGGGTCAGGTTAGGGTTGGGGTTGAGCTTAAGGTGTCCGCCTAGGGTTAGGGTTAGGTCTATTGGTTGAGTTAGGCTTCTGGTTAGATTAGGTTTGAAGTTAGTTTGAGGGTGTAAGTTCAGGGCTACTGTTAGTTTTCGGTTAACTGTTACAGTTGGAGTAAGCGTCAGGGTCAGGTTAGGGTGGGGGTTAAACATAAGTTGTCCTCCTAGGGTTAGGGTTAGGTCTATAATTTGATTTAGGCTTCAGGTTAGGTTAGGTTTGAACTTAGTTTGAGGGAATCAGTTTAGGGCTACTGTTAATTTTCGGTTCAGTGTTACGGTTGGAGATACCGTCAGGGTCTGGTTAGGGTTGTGGTTGAGTTTCAGGTGTCCGCCTAGGGTTAGGGTTAGGTCTGTGGTATGAGTTAGGCATAAGGTTAGTTTAGGTTTGAACTTAGTTTGAGGGAGTAAGTTTAGGGATACTGTTAGTTTTCGGTTCAGTGTTACGGTTGGAAATAGCGTCAGGGTCAGGTTAGGGTTGTGGTTGAGCTTCAGGTGTTCGCCTAGGTTTATGGTTAGGTCTATGGTTTGAGTTAGGCTTCAGGTTAGGTTAGGTTTGAACTTAGTTTGAGGGAGTAAGTTTATGGCTACTGTTAGTTTTCGGTTCAGTGTTACGGTTGGAGTTAGCGTGAGGGTCAGGTTAGGTTTGGGGTTGAGCTTAAGGTGTCCGCCTAGGGTTAGGGTTAGGTGTATGGTTTGATTTAGGCGTCAGGTTAGGTTAGGTTTGAACTTAGTTTGAGGGAGTAAGTTTAGGGCTACTCTTAGTTTTCGGGTAACTGTTACTGTTGGAGTTAGCGTCAGGGCCAGGTTAGGGTTGGGGTTGAGCTTAAGGTGTCCGCCTAGGGTTAGGGTTAGGTGTATGGTTTGATATAGGCTTCAGGATAGGATAGGTTTGAACTTAGTTTGAGGGAGTAAGTTTAGGGCTACTGTTAGTTTTCGTTTAACTGTTACGGTTGGAGTAAGCGTCAGGGTCAGGTTAGGGTGGGGGTTAACCATAAGGTGTCCGCCTATGGTTAGGGTTAGGTCTATGGTTTCATTTAGGCTTCAGGTTAGGTTAGGATTGAACTTAATTTGAGGGAGTAAGTTTAGGGCTACTGTTAGTTTTCGGTTCAGTGTTACGGTTGGATTTAGCCTCAGGGTCAGGATAGGGTTGGGGTTAAGCTTAAGGTGTCCGCCTAGGGTTAGGGTTAGGTGTATTGTTTGAGTTAGGCTTCAGGTTAGGTTAAGTTTGAACTTAGTTTGAGGGAGTAAGTTTAGGGCTACTGTTAATTTTCGGTTCAGTGTTACGGTTGGAGTTAGCGTGAGGGTCAGGTTAGGGTTGGGGTTGAACTTAAGGTGTCCGCCTACGGTTAGGGTTAGGTCTGTGGTTTGAGTTAGGCTTCAGGTTAGGTTAGGTTTGAACTTAGTTTGAGGGGGTAAGTTTAGGGCTACTGTTAGTTTTCGGTTCAGTGTTATGGTTGGAGATAGCGTCAGGGTCAGGTTAGGGTTGTGGTTGAGCTTCAGGTGTCCGCCTAGGGTTAGGGTTAGGTCTACGGTTTGATTTAGGCTTCAGGTTAGGTTAGGTTTGAACTTAGTTTGAGGGAGTAAGTATATGGCTACTGTTAGTTTTCAGTTCAGTGTTACTGTTGAAGTTATCGTGAGGGTCAGGGTAGGTTTGGGGTTGAGCTTAAGGTGTCCGCCTAGGGTTAGGGTTATGTGTATGGTTTGATTTTGGCTTCTGGTTAGGTTAGGTTTGAACTTAGTTTGAGGGAGTAAGTTTAGGGCTACTGTTAATTTTCGGGTAACTGTTACGGTTGGAGTTAGCGTCAGGGTCAGGTTAGGGTTGGGGTTGAGCTTAAGGTGTCCGCTTAGGGTTAGGGATAGGTGTATGGTTTGATTTAAGCTTCAGGTTAGGTTAGGTTTGAAGTCAGTTTGACGGAGTAAGTTTAGGGCTACTGTTAGTTTTCTGTTAACTGTTACAGTTGGAGTAAGCGTCAGGGTCAGGTTAGGGTAGGGGTTAAGCATAAGGTGTCCGCCTAGGGTAAGCGTTAGGTCTATGTTTTCATTTAGGCTTCAGGTTAGGTTAGGATTGAACTTAGTTTGAGGGAGTAAGTTTAGGGCTACTGTTAGTTTTCGGTTCAGTGTTACGTTTGGAGTTAGCATGAGGGTCCGGTTAGGGTTGGGGTTGAGCTTAAGGTGTCCGCCTAGGGTTAGGGTTAGGTCTGTGGTTTGAGTTAGGCTTCAGGTTAGGTTAGGTTTGAACTTAGTTTGAGGGAGTAAGTTTAGGGCTACTGTTAGTTTTCGGCTCAGTGTTACGGTTGGAGATAGCGTCAGGTTCAGGTTAGGGTTGGGGTTGAGCTTCAGGTGTCCGCCTAGGGTTAGGGTTAGGTCTATGGTTTGAGATAGGCTTCAGGTTAGGTTAGGTTTTAACTTAGTTTTAGGGAGTAAGTTTAGGGCTACTGTTAATTTGAGGATCAGTGTTACGGTTGGAGTTAGCGTGAGGGTCAGGTTAGGGTTGGGTTTGAGCTTCAGGTGTCCGCCTGGGGTTAGGGTTAGGTGTATGGTTTGATTTAGGCTCCAGGTTAGGTTATGTTTGAAATTAGTTTGAGGGAGTAAGTTTAGGGCTACTGTTAGTTTTCGGTTAACTGTTACAGTTGGAGTAAGCGTCAGGGTCAGGGTAGGGTGGGGATTAAGCATAAGGTGTCCGCCTAGGGTTAGGGTTAGGTCTATGATTTGATTTAGGCTTCAGGTTAGGTTAGGTTTGATCTTAGTTTGAGGGAGTCAGTTTAGGGCTACTGTTAGTTTACGGTTCAGTGTTACGGTTGGATTTAGCCTCAGGGTCAGGTTAGGGTTGGGGTTAAGATTAAGGTGTACGCCTAGGGTTAGGGTTAGGTCTATTGTTTGAGTTAGGCTTCAGGTTAGGTTAGGTTTGAACTTAGTTTGAGGGAGTAAGTTTATGGCTACTGTTAGTTTTCGGTTCAGTGTTACGGTTGGAGTTAGCGTTAGGGTCACGTTAGCGTTGGGGTTGAGCTTAAGTTTTCCGCCTAGAGTTAGGGTTAGGTGTATGGTTAGATTTAGGCGTCAAGTTAGGTTAGATTTGAACTTAGTTTGACGGAATAAGTTTAAGGCTACTGTTAGTTTTCGGTTAACTGTTACAGTTGGAGTAAGCGTCAGGGTCAGGTTAGGGTGGGGGTTAAGCATAAGGTGTCCGCCTAGGGTTAGGTGTTAGGTCTATGGTTTCATTTAGGCTTCAGGTTAGGTTAGGATTGAACTTAGTTTGAGGGAGTAAGTTTAGGGCTACTGTTATTTTTCGGGAAACTGTTACGGTTGGAGTTAGCGTCAGGGCAAGGTTAGGGTTGGGGTTGAGATTAAGGTGTCCGCCTAGGGTTAGTGTTAGGTGTATGGTTTCATTTAGGCTTAAGGTTAGGTTAGGTTTGAACTTAGTTTGATGGAGTAAATTTAGGGCTACTGCTAGTTTTCGGTTAACTGTTACGGTTGGAGTAAGCGTCAGGGTCAGGTTAGGGTGGGGGTTAAGCAAAGGTGTCCGCCTAGGGTTAGGGTTAGGTCTAAGATTTGATTTAGGCTTCAGGTTAGGTTAGGTTTGAACTTAGTTTGAGGGAGTAAGTTTAGGGCTACTGTTAGTTTTCGCTTAACTGTTACGGTTGGTGTAAGTGTCAGGGTCAGGTTAGGGTTGGGGTTGAGCTTAAGGTTTCTGCCTAGGTTTAGGGTTAGGTGTATGGTGTGATTTAGGCTTCAGGTTAGGATAGGTTTGAACTTAGTTTGAGGGAGTAAGTTTAGGGCTACTGTTAGTTTTCGTTTAACTGTTACGGTTGGAGTAAGCGTCAGGGTCAGGTTATCGTGGGGGTTAACCATAAGGTGTCTTCTTAGGGTTAGGGTTAGGTCTATGGTTTCATTTAGGCTTCAGCTTAGGTTAGGATTGAACTTAGTTTGAGGGACTAAATTTAGGGCTACTCTTAGTTTTCGGTTCAGTGATATGGTTGGAGTTAGCCTGGAGGTCAGGTTAGGGTTGGGGTTGAGCTTAAGGTGTCCGCCTAGGGTTAGGGTTAGGAGTATGGTTTAATTTAGGCTTCAGGTTAGGTTAGGTTTGAACTTAGTTTGAGGGAGTAAGTTTAGGGCTACTGTTAGTTTTTGGTTCAGTGTTACAGTTGGAGTTAGCGTGAGTGTCCGGTTAGGGTTGGGGTTGAGCTTAAGGTGTCCGCCTACGTTTAGGGTTAGGTCTGTGGTTTGAGATAGCGTTCAGGTTAGGTTAGGTTTGAACTTAGTTTGAGGGAGTAAGTTTAGGGATATTGTTAGTTTTCGGTTCAGTGTTACGGTTGGAGATAGCGTCAGGGTCAGGTTAGGGTTGTTGTTGAATTTCAGGTGTCCGCCTAGGGTTAGGGTTAGGTCTATGGTTTGAGTTAGGCTTCAGGTTAGGTTAGGTTTGAACTTAGTTTGAGGGAGTAAGTTTAGGGCTACTGTTAGTTTTCGGTTCAGTGTTACGGTTGGAGTAGGCGTGAGGGTCAGGTTAGGGTTGGGGTTGAGCTTAAGGTGTCCGCCTAGGGTTAGGGTTAGGTGTATGGTTTGATTTTGGCTTCTGGTTAGGTTAGGTTTGAAGTTAGTTTGAGGGACTAAGTTTAGGGCTACTGTTAGTATTCGGGTAACTGTTACGGTTGGAGTAAGCGTCAGGGTCAGGTTAGGGTGGGGGTTAAGCATAAGGTGTCCGCCTGGGATTAAGGTTAGGTCTATGGTTTCATTTAGGCTTCAGGTTAGGTTAGGATTGAACTTAGTTTGAGGGAGTAAGTTTAGGGCCAGTGTTAGATTTCGGTTCAGTGTTAAGGTTCGATTTAGCCTCAGGGTCAGGTTAGGGTTGGGGTTAAGCTTAAGGTTTCCGCCTAGGGTTAGTGTTAGGTCTATTGTTTGAGTTAGGCTTCAGGTTAGGTTAGGTTTGAACTTAGTTTGAGGGATTAAGTTTAGGGCTACTGTTAGTTTTCGTTTAACTGTTACGGTTGGAGTAAGCATTAGGGTCAGGTTAGGGTGGGGGTTAAGCATAAGGTGTCCGCCTAGGGTTAGGGTTAGGTCTATGGTTTCATTTAGACTTCAGGTTAGGTTAGGATTGAACTAAGTTTGAGGAAGTAAGTTTAGGGCCACTGTTAGTTTTCGGTTCAGTGTTAAAATTCGATTTAGCCTCAGGGTCAGGTTAGGGTTGGGGTTAAGCTTAAGGTGTCCGCCTAGGGTTAGGGTTAGGTCTATTGTTTGAGTTAGGCTTCAGGTTAGGTTAAGTTTGAACTTAGCTTGAGGGAGTCAGTTTAGGGCTACTGTTAGTTTTCGTTTAACTGTTACGGTTGGAGTAAGCGTCAGGGTCAGGTTAGGGTGGAGGTTAAGCATAAGGTGTCCGCATAGGGTTAGGGTTCGGTCTATGGTTTCATTTAGGCTTCAGGTTAGGTTAGGATTGAACTTAGTTTGAGGGAGTAAGTTTAGAGCTACTGTTAGTTTTCGGATCAGTGTTACGTTTGGAGTTAGCGTGAGGGTCCGATTAGGGTTGGGGTTGAGCTTAAGGTGTCCGCCTAGGGTTAGGGTTAGGTCTGTGGTTTGAGTTAGGCTTCAGGTTAGGTTAGGTTTGAACTTAGTTTGAGGGAGTAAGTTTAGGGCTACTGTTAGTTTTCGGTTCAGTGTTACGTTTGGAGATAGCGTTATGGTCAAGTTAGGGTTGGGGTTGAGATTCAGGTGTCCGCCTAGGGTTAGGGTTAGTTCTATGGTTTCAGTTAGGCTTCAGGTTAGGTTAGGTTTGAACTTAGTTTGAGTTAGTAAGTTTAGGCCTATTGTATTTTTCGGTTCAGTGTTTCGGTTGAATTTAGCCTCAGGGTCAGGTTAGGGTTGGGGTCAAGCTTAAGGTGTCCGCCTAGGGTTAGGGTTAGGTCTATTGTTTGAGTTAGGCTTCAGGTTAGGTTAGGTTTGAACTTAGTTTGAGGGAGTAAGTTTAGGGCTACTGTTAGTTTTCGGTTCAGTGTTCCGGTTGGAGTTAGCGTGAGGGTCAGTTTAGGGTTGGGGTTGAGCTTAAGGTGTCCTCCTAGGGTTAGGGTTAGGTCTGTGGTTTGAGTTAGGGTTCAGGTTAGGTTAGGTTTGAACTTAGTTTGAGGGAGTAAGTTTTGGGGTACTGTTAGTTTTCGGTTCAGTGTTACGGTTGGAGATAGCGTCAGGGTCAGGTTAGGGTTGTGATTGAGCTTCAGGTGTCCGCCTAGGGTTAGGGTTAGGTGCCGGGAGCCGTGCCCCAGCCGGGGTGTGTGCACAGGGAGGCGACGCGCGTGAACAGGAATCAGACTGAGACCTCACGCCCCTTTAGCATGTTCTCAGCCGACTGCAGCCAGAGTAATCTCCAGACTGCAGCCCTGATGGCCAGGATTCATGCGTATTTATTATAGAAGGAGTTTTTACAGTAGTGGGATGGGTGAAGGGAAGTAAGTGAAACATTTTGCTCTAAAAGGTAAGGCATTCAAAATATAGGAACAATAATCATAAAACATGACATCTGTTTTGTTTAGGTATAAACAGTCATAATTTTTAGAACGAGGAAGTCCATTTTTCAGGTGTATTCTCTTCTTTGATCTTGATTACCAGGGAGGGTCTTTGGATGAGAGGGCTCCCAGGAATCTTGACCACTTCAGTCAGACCAGCTTGATCACTTTAGTCCCAGATTGGCCTCAGGTCAGCCTTTTGAGAACTTTAGCTTCAGGCTAGGGTGGTAGCAATTACTAGAAATAAATCCTGTCTGGTTTAGTAAAGACAAGGTTAGTATATACTAAAGTGAAATACTTATGTTATCTCTGGGGTAGTCTATAGCTAAGAGGGTGAGTCTACATAGGAAAGGAATGTGGTCTTGTGAGTAGCTGAAGTTTGCTGTGTACTTGGGACCCTCTACATGCTGCTAATGACTGTGGCTTGGGGAATGACAATTTGCCCTTGTCCTGAGAGTAAGGGTGGCTTACGGTCTTTGGGGTAACAGCACCTCAAGGATGAATCCATGAGTCCCTCTCGGCTACTGAGGTCGTTTTGCCCATTAGTAGCTTTAACTCAGACCTTTCTAATGCTTATCTATGTAATCCCTAGTAGGAGAAGTGAATGTAGCATTCTCTGTTGACATTTTCTAGGAAGGTGGGGTGAGTCTAATGGGAGTAACTCCTGTTCGCAGCCGCCGTCCTACGCAGCTGCCGCCTTAGTGGATCCGCATTCTTTCAGGATTATTGTAAAAATTATAGTAAGGCTGGGGGTGCCTTTATGGGGTACTGGGGTATGGCAATAAGGCCCATGGCAGAGAAATTGAGTGCAGGACAGTACAGCAACACAATTCGTGAGGTCCAGAACTCGTAAAACTGTTGACCTTGCAAACAGTTCTCCTCAGCCGAGTCCTTGCTCTAGGCACGAGGGGCAGTTCTTTCATACTCAGCCTGTGTTAACTGCATGGTCCCAGCAGTTAGGTCTATGGTTTGAGTTAGGCTTCAGGTTAGGTTAGGTTTGAACTTAGTTTGAGGGAGTAAGTTTAGGGCTACTGTTAGTTTTCGTTTAACTGTTACGGTTGGAGTAAGCCTCAGGGTCAGGTTATGGTGGGGGTTAACCATAAGGTGTCCGCCTAGGGTTAGGGTTAGGTCTATGGTTTCATTTAGTCTTCAGGTTAGGTTAGGATTGAACTTAGTTTGAGGGAGTAAGTTTAGGGCTACTCTTAGTTTTCGGTTCAGTGATATGGTTAGAGGTAGCCTGGAGGTCAGGTTAGGGTTGGGGTTGAGCTTAAGGTGTCCGCCTAGGGTTAGGGTTAGGTGTATGGTTTAATTTAGGCTTCAGGTTAGGTTAGGTTTTAAGTTAGTTTAAGGGAGTAAGTTTAGGGCTACTGTTAGTTTTCGGTTCAGTGTTACGGTTGGACTTAGCGTGAGGGTCATGTTAGGGGTGGGGTTAAGCTTAAGGTGTCCGCCTAGGGTTAGGGTTAGGTCTGTGGTTTGAGATAGGCTTCAGGTTAGGTTAGGTTTGAACTTAGTTTGAGGAAGTAAGTTTAGGGCTACTGTTAGTTTTCGGTTCAGTGTTTTGGTTGGAGATAGCGTCAGGGTCAGGTTAGGGTTGGGGTTGAGCTTCAGGTGTCCGCCTAGGGTTAGGGTTAGGTCTATGGTTTGAGTTAGGCTTCAAGTTAGGTTAGGTTTGAAGTTAGTTTGAGGGAGTAAGTTTAGAGCTACTGTTAGTTTGCGGGTAACTGTTACTGTTGGAGTTAGCGTCAGGGCCAGGTTAGGGTTGGGGTTGAGCTTAAGGTGTCCGCCTAGGGTTAGGGTTAGGTGTATGGTTTGATTTACGCTTCAGGTTAGGTTAGGTTTGAACTTAGTTTGAGGGAGTAAGTTTAGGGCTACTGTTAGTTTTCGTTTAACTGTTACGGTTGGAGTAAGCGTCAGGGTCAGGTTATGGTGGGTGTTAACCATAAGGTGTCCGTCTAGGGTTAGGGTTAGGGTTAGGTCTATGATTTCATTTAGGCTTCAGGTTAGGTTAGGTTTGAACTTAGTTTGAGGGAGTAAGTTTAGGGCTACTGTTAGTTTTCGGTTCAGTGTTACGGTTGGAGATAGCGTCAGGGTCAGGTTAGGGTTGTGGTTGAACTTCAGGTGTCTGCCTAGGGTTAGGGTTAGGTCTATGGTTTGAGTTTAGCTTCAGGTTCGGTTAGGTTTGAACTTAGTTTGAGGGAGTAAGCTTAGGGCTACTGTTAGTTTTCGGTTCAGTGTTACGGTTGGAGTTAGCGTGAGGGTCAGGTTAGGGTTCGGGTTGAGCTTAAGGTGTCCGCCTAGGGTTAGGGTTAGGTGTATGGTTTGATTTTGGCTTCTGGTTAGGATATGTTTGAACTTAGTGTGAAGGAGTAATTTTAGGGCTACTGTTAGTTTTCGGGTAACTGTTACGGTTGGAGTTAGCGTCAGAGTCAAGTTAGGGTTGGGGTTGAGCTTAAGGTGTCCGCCTAGGGTTAGGGTTAGGTGTATGGTTTGATTTAGGCTTCAGGTTAGGTTAGGTTTGAAGTTAGTTTCAGGGAGTAAGTTTAGGGCTACTGTTAGTTTTCGGTTAACTGTTACAGTTGGAGTAAGCGTCTTGGTCAGGTTAGGTTTGGGGTTGAGCTTAAGGTGTCCACCTAGGGTTAGGGTTAGGTGTTTGGTTTGATTTAGGCTTCAGGTTAGGTTAGGTTTGAACTTAGTTTGAGGGAGTAAGTTTAGGGCTACTGTTAGTTTTCGTTTAACTGTTACGGTTGGAGAAAGCGTCAGGGTCAGGTTAGGGTGGGGGTTAAGCATAAGGTGTCCGCCTAGGGTTAGGGTTAGGTCTATGGTTTCTTTTAGGCTTCAGGTTACGTTAGTAGTGAACTTAGTTTGAGGGTGTAAGTTTAGGGCTACTGTTAGTTTTCGGTTTAGTGTTACGGTTGGATTTAGCCTCAGGGTCAGGTTAGGGTTGGGGTTAAGCTTAAGGTGTCCGCCTAGGGTTAGGGTTAGGTCTGTGGTTTGAGTTAGGCTTCAGTTTAGGTTAGGTTTGAAGTTAGTTTGAGGGAGTAAGTTTAGGGCTACTGTTAGTTTTCGGTTAACTGTTTCAGTTGGAGTAAGCGTCATGGTCAGGGTAGGGTGGGGGTTAAGCATAAGGTGTCCGCGTACAGTTAGGGTTAGGTCTATGATTTGATTTAGGGTTCAGGTTAGGTTAGGTTTGAACTGAGTTTGAGGGAGTCAGTTTAGGGGTACTGTTAGTTTTCGGTTCAGTGTTACGGTTGGAGATAGCGTCATGGTCAAGTTAGGGTTGGGGTTGAGATTCAGGTGTCCGCCTAGGGTTAGGGTTAGGTCTATGGTTTGAGTTAGGCTTCAGGTTAGGTTAGGTTTGAACTTAGTTTGAGGGAGTAAGTTTATGCCTATTGTATTTTTTGGTTCAGTGTTACGGTTGACTTTAGGCTCAGGGTCAGGTTAGGGTTGGGGTCAAGCTTAAGGTGTCCGCCTAGGGTTAGGGTTAGGTCTATTGTTTGAGTTAGGCTTCAGGTTAGGTTAGGTTTGAACTTAGTTTGAGGGAGTAAGTTTAGGGCTACTGTTAGTTTTCGGTTCAGTGTTACGGTTGGAGTTAGCGTGAGGGTCAGTTTAGGGTTGGGGTTGAGCTTAAGGTGTCCTCCTAGGGTTATTGTTAGGATTAGGTCTGTGGTTTGAGTTAGGCTACAGGTTAGGTTAGGTTTGAACTTAGTGTGAGGGAGTTAGTTTTGGGGTACTGTTAGTTTTCGGTTCAGTGTTACGGTTGGAGATAGCGTCAGGGTCAGGTTAGGGTTGTGATTGAGCTTCAGGTGTCCGCCTAGGGTTAGGGTTAGGTCTATGGTGTGAGTTAGGCTTCAGGTTAGGTTAGGTTTGAACTTAGTTTGAGGGAGTAATTTTAGGGCTACTGTTAGTTTTCGGTTCAGTGTTACGGTTAGAGATAGCGTCAGGGTCTGGTTAGGGTTGTGGTTGAGTTTCAGGTGTCCGCCTAGGGTTAGGGTTAGGTCTATGGTTTGAGTTAGGCTTCAAGATAGGTTAGGTTTGAAGTTAGTTTGAGGGAGTAAGTTTAGGGCTACTGTTAGTTTTCGGGTAACTGTTACTGTTGGAGTTAGCGTCAGGGCCAGGTTAGGGTTGGGGTTGAGCTTAAGGTGTACGCCTAGGGTTAGGTTTAGGTGTATGGTTTGAATTAGGCTTCAGGTTAGGTTAGGTTTGAGGTTAGTTTGAGGGAGTAAGTTTAGGTCTACTGTTAGTTTTCGGTTAACTGTTACAGTTGGAGAAAGCGTCAGGGTCAGGTTAGGGTGGGGGTTAAGCATAAGGTGTCCGCCTAGGATTAGGGTTAGATCTATGATTTGATTTAGGCTTCAGGTTAGGTTAGGTTTGAACTTAGTTTGAGGGAGTCAGTTTAGGGCTACTGTTAGTTTTCGGTTAACTGTTACGGTTGGAGTAAGCGTCAGGGTCAGGTTAGGTTTCGGGTTGAGCATATGGTGTCCGCCTAGGATTAGGTTTAGGTGTATGGTTTGATTTAGGCTTCAGGTTAGGTTAGGTTTGAACTTAGTTTGAGGGAGTAAGTTTAGGGCTACTGTTAGTTTTCGTTTAACTGTTACGGTTGGAGTAAGCGTCAGGGTCAGGTTAGGGTGGGGGTTAAGCATAAGGTGTCCGCCTAGGATTAGGGTTAGGTCTATGGTTTCATTTAGGCTTCAGGTTAGGTTAGGATTGAACTTAGTTTGAGGGAGTAAGTTTAGGGCCACTGTTAGTTTTCGGTTCAGTGTTAAGGTTCGATTTAGCCTCAGGGTCAGGTTAGGGTTGGGGTTAAGCTTAAGGTGTCCGCCTAGGTTTAGGGTTAGGTGTATGGTTTGATTTAGGCTTCAGTTTAGGTTAGGTTTGAAGTTAGCTTGAGGGAGTAAGTTTAGGGCTACTGTTAGTTTTCGGTTAACTGTTACAGTTGGAGTAAGCGTCATGGTCAGGGTAGGGTGGGGGTTAAGCATGAGGTGTCCGCCTAGGGTTAGGGTTAGGTCTATGATTTGATTTAGGGTTCAGGTTAGGTTAGGTTTGAACTTAGTTTGAGGGAGTCAGTTTAGGGCTACTCTTAGTTTCGGTTCAGTGTTACGGTTGGAGATAGCGTCATGGTCAAGTTAGGGTTGGGGTTGAGATTCAGGTGTCCGCCTAGGGTTAGGGTTAGTTCTATGGTTTGAATTAGGCTTCAGGTTAGGTTAGGTTTGTACTTAGTTTGAGGGAGTAAGTTTAGGCCTATTGTATTTTTCGGTTCAGTGTTATGGTTGAATTTAGCCTCAGGGTCAGGTTAGGGTTGGGGTCAAGCTTAAGGTGTCCGCCTAGGGTTAGGGTTAGGTCTATTGTTTGAGTTAGGCTTCAGGTTAGGTTAGGTTTGAACTTAGTTTGAGGGAGTAAGTTTAGGGCTACTGTTAGTTTTCGGTTCAGTGTTAAAGTTCGATTTAGCCTCAGGGTCAGGTTAGGGTTGGGGTTAAGCTTAAGGTGTCCGCCTAGGGTTAGGGTTAGGTCTATTGTTTGAGTTAGGCTTCAGGTTAGGTTAAGTTTGAACTTAGCTTGAGGGAGTCAGTTTAGGGCTACTGTTAGTTTTCGTTTAACTGTTACGGTTGGAGTAAGCGTCAGGGTCAGGTTAGGGTGGAGGTTAAGCATAAGGTGTCCGCATAGGGTTAGGGTTCGGTCTATGGTTTCATTTAGGCTTCAGGTTAGGTTAGGATTGAACTTAGTTTGAGGGAGTAAGTTTAGAGCTACTGTTAGTTTTCGGATCAGTGTTACGTTTGGAGTTAGCGTGAGGGTCCGATTAGGGTTGGGGTTGAGCTTAAGGTGTCCGCCTAGGGTTAGGGTTAGGTCTGTGGTTTGAGTTAGGCTTCAGGTTAGGTTAGGTTTGAACTTAGTTTGAGGGAGTAAGTTTAGGGCTACTGTTAGTTTTCGGTTCAGTGTTACGTTTGGAGATAGCGTTATGGTCAAGTTAGGGTTGGGGTTGAGATTCAGGTGTCCGCCTAGGGTTAGGGTTAGTTCTATGGTTTCAGTTAGGCTTCAGGTTAGGTTAGGTTTGAACTTAGTTTGAGTTAGTAAGTTTAGGCCTATTGTATTTTTCGGTTCAGTGTTTCGGTTGAATTTAGCCTCAGGGTCAGGTTAGGGTTGGGGTCAAGCTTAAGGTGTCCGCCTAGGGTTAGGGTTAGGTCTATTGTTTGAGTTAGGCTTCAGGTTAGGTTAGGTTTGAACTTAGTTTGAGGGAGTAAGTTTAGGGCTACTGTTAGTTTTCGGTTCAGTGTTACGGTTGGAGTTAGCGTGAGGGTCAGTTTAGGGTTGGGGTTGAGCTTAAGGTGTCCTCCTAGGGTTAGGGTTAGGTCTGTGGTTTGAGTTAGGGTTCAGGTTAGGTTAGGTTTGAACTTAGTTTGAGGGAGTAAGTTTTGGGGTACTGTTAGTTTTCGGTTCAGTGTTACGGTTGGAGATAGCGTCAGGGTCAGGTTAGGGTTGTGATTGAGCTTCAGGTGTCCGCCTAGGGTTAGGGTTAGGTGCCGGGAGCCGTGCCCCAGCCGGGGTGTGTGCACAGGGAGGCGACGCGGGTGAACAGGAATCAGACTGAGACCTCACGCCCCTTTAGCATGTTCTCAGCCGACTGCAGCCAGAGTAATCTCCAGACTGCAGCCCTGATGGCCAGGATTCATGCGTATTTATTATAGAAGGAGTTTTTACAGTAGTGGGATGGGTGAAGGGAAGTAAGTGAAACATTTTGCTCTAAAAGGTAAGGCATTCAAAATATAGGAACAATAATCATAAAACATGACATCTGTTTTGTTTAGGTATAAACAGTCATAATTTTTAGAACGAGGAAGTCCATTTTTCAGGTGTATTCTCTTCTTTGATCTTGATTACCAGGGAGGGTCTTTGGATGAGAGGGCTCCCAGGAATCTTGACCACTTCAGTCAGACCAGCTTGATCACTTTAGTCCCAGATTGGCCTCAGGTCAGCCTTTTGAGAACTTTAGCTTCAGGCTAGGGTGGTAGCAATTACTAGAAATAAATCCTGTCTGGTTTAGTAAAGACAAGGTTAGTATATACTAAAGTGAAATACTTATGTTATCTCTGGGGTAGTCTATAGCTAAGAGGGTGAGTCTACATAGGAAAGGAATGTGGTCTTGTGAGTAGCTGAAGGTTGCTGTGTACTTGGGACCCTCTACATGCTGCTAATGACTGTGGCTTGGGGAATGACAATTTGCCCTTGTCCTGAGAGTAAGGGTGGCTTACGGTCTTTGGGGTAACAGCACCTCAAGGATGAGTCCACGAGTCCCTCTCGGCTACTGAGGTCGTTTTGCCCATTAGTAGCTTTAACTCAGACCTTTCTAATGCTTATCTATGTAATCCCTAGTAGGAGAAGTGAATGTAGCATTCTCTGTTGACATTTTCTAGGAAGGTGGGGTGAGTCTAATGGGAGTAACTCCTGTTCGCAGCCGCCGTCCTACGCAGCTGCCGCCTTAGTGGATCCGCATTCTTTCAGGATTATTGTAAAAATTATAGTAAGGCTGGGGGTGCCTTTATGGGGTACTGGGGTATGGCAATAAGGCCCATGGCAGAGAAATTGAGTGCAGGACAGTACAGCAACACAATTCGTGAGGTCCAGAACTCGTAAAACTGTTGACCTTGCAAACAGTTCTCCTCAGCCGAGTCCTTGCTCTAGGCACGAGGGGCAGTTCTTTCATACTCAGCCTGTGTTAACTGCATGGTCCCAGCAGTTAGGTCTATGGTTTGAGTTAGGCTTCAGGTTAGGTTAGGTTTGAACTTAGTTTGAGGGAGTAAGTTTAGGGCTACTGTTAGTTTTCGTTTAACTGTTACGGTTGGAGTAAGCCTCAGGGTCAGGTTATGGTGGGGGTTAACCATAAGGTGTCCGCCTAGGTTTAGGGTTAGGTCTATGGTTTCATTTAGTCTTCAGGTTAGGTTAGGATTGAACTTAGTTTGAGGGAGTAAGTTTAGGGCTACTCTTAGTTTTCGGTTCAGTGATATGGTTAGAGGTAGCCTGGAGGTCAGGTTAGGGTTGGGGTTGAGCTTAAGGTGTCCGCCTAGGGTTAGGGTTAGGTGTATGGTTTAATTTAGGCTTCAGGTTAGGTTAGGTTTTAAGTTAGTTTAAGGGAGTAAGTTTAGGGCTACTGTTAGTTTTCTGTTCAGTGTTACGGTTGGACTTAGCGTGAGGGTCATGTTAGGGGTGGGGTTAAGCTTAAGGTGTCCGCCTAGGGTTAGGGTTAGGTCTGTGGTTTGAGATAGGCTTCAGGTTAGGTTAGGTTTGAACTTAGTTTGAGGAAGTAAGTTTAGGGCTACTGTTAGTTTTCGGTTCAGTGTTTTGGTTGGAGATAGCGTCAGGGTCAGGTTAGGGTTGGGGTTGAGCTTCAGGTGTCCGCCTAGGGTTAGGGTTAGGTCTATGGTTTGAGTTAGGCTTCAAGTTAGGTTAGGTTTGAAGTTAGTTTGAGGGAGTAAGTTTAGAGCTACTGTTAGTTTGCGGGTAACTGTTACTGTTGGAGTTAGCGTCAGGGCCAGGTTAGGGTTGGGGTTGAGCTTAAGGTGTCCGCCTAGGGTTAGGGTTAGGTGTATGGTTTGATTTACGCTTCAGGTTAGGTTAGGTTTGAACTTAGTTTGAGGGAGTAAGTTTAGGGCTACTGTTAGTTTTCGTTTAACTGTTACGGTTGGAGTAAGCGTCAGGGTCAGGTTATGGTGGGTGTTAACCATAAGGTGTCCGTCTAGGGTTAGGGTTAGGTCTATGGTTTCATTTAGGCTTCAGGTTAGGTTAGGTTTGAACTTAGTTTGAGGGAGTAAGTTTAGGGCTACTGTTAGTTTTCGGTTCAGTGTTACGGTTGGAGATAGCGTCAGGGTCAGGTTAGGGTTGTGGTTGAACTTCAGGTGTCTGCCTAGGGTTAGGGTTAGGTCTATGGTTTGAGTTAAGCTTCAGGTTAGGTTAGGTTTGAACTTAGTTTGAGGGAGTAAGCTTAGGGCTACTGTTAGTTTTCGGTTCAGTGTTACGGTTGGAGTTAGCGTGAGGGTCAGGTTAGGGTTCGGGTTGAGCTTAAGGTGTCCGCCTAGGGTTAGGGTTAGGTGTATGGTTTGATTTTGGCTTCTGGTTAGGATATGTTTGAACTTAGTGTGAGGGAGTAATTTTAGGGCTACTGTTAGTTTTCGGGTAACTGTTACGGTTGGAGTTAGCTTCAGAGTCAAGTTAGGGTTGGGGTTGAGCTTAAGGTGTCCGCCTAGGGTTAGGGTTAGGTGTATGGTTTGATTTAGGCTTCAGGTTAGGTTAGGTTTGAAGTTAGTTTCAGGGAGTAATTTTAGGGCTACTGTTAGTTTTCGGTTAACTGTTACAGTTGGAGTAAGCGTCATGGTCAGGTTAGGTTTGGGGTTGAGCTTAAGGTGTCCACCTAGGGTTAGGGTTAGGTGTTTGGTTTGATTTAGGCTTCAGGTTAGGTTAGGTTTGAACTTAGTTTGAGGGAGTAAGTTTAGGGCTACTGTTAGTTTTCGTTTAACTGTTACGGTTGGAGAAAGCGTCAGGGTCAGGTTAGGGTGGGGGTTAAGCATAAGGTGTCCGCCTAGGGTTAGGGTTAGGTCTATGGTTTCTTTTAGGCTTCAGGTTACGTTAGTAGTGAACTTAGTTTGAGGGTGTAAGTTTAGGGCTACTGTTAGTTTTCGGTTTAGTGTTACGGTTGGATTTAGCCTCAGGGTCAGGTTAGGGTTGGGGTTAAGCTTAAGGTGTCCGCCTAGGGTTAGGGTTAGGTCTGTGGTTTGAGTTAGGCTTCAGTTTAGGTTAGGTTTGAAGTTAGTTTGAGGGAGTAAGTTTAGGGCTACTGTTAGTTTTCGGTTAACTGTTTCAGTTGGAGTAAGCGTCATGGTCAGGGTAGGGTGGGGGTTAAGCATAAGGTGTCCGCGTACAGTTAGGGTTAGGTCTATGATTTGATTTAGGGTTCAGGTTAGGTTAGGTTTGAACTTAGTTTGAGGGAGTCAGTTTAGGGGTACTGTTAGTTTTCGGTTCAGTGTTACGGTTGGAGATAGCGTCATGGTCAAGTTAGGGTTGGGGTTGAGATTCAGGTGTCCGCCTAGGGTTAGGGTTAGGTCTATGGTTTGAGTTAGGCTTCAGGTTAGGTTAGGTTTGAACTTAGTTTGAGGGAGTAAGTTTATGCCTATTGTATTTTTTGGTTCAGTGTTACGGTTGACTTTACGCTCAGGGTCAGGTTAGGGTTGGGGTCAAGCTTAAGGTGTCCGCCTAGGGTTAGGGTTAGGTCTATTGTTTGAGTTAGGCTTCAGGTTAGGTTAGGTTTGAACTTAGTTTGAGGGAGTAAGTTTAGGGCTACTGTTAGTTTTCGGTTCAGTGTTACGGTTGGAGTTAGCGTGAGGGTCAGTTTAGGGTTGGGGTTGAGCTTAAGGTGTCCTCCTAGGGTTATTGTTAGGATTAGGTCTGTGGTTTGAGTTAGGCTACAGGTTAGGTTAGGTTTGAACTTAGTGTGAGGGAGTTAGTTTTGGGGTACTGTTAGTTTTCGGTTCAGTGTTACGGTTGGAGATAGCGTCAGGGTCAGGTTAGGGTTGTGATTGAGCTTCAGGTGTCCGCCTAGGGTTAGGGTTAGGTCTATGGTGTGAGTTAGGCTTCAGGTTAGGTTAGGTTTGAACTTAGTTTGAGGGAGTAATTTTAGGGCTACTGTTAGTTTTCGGTTCAGTGTTACGGTTAGAGATAGCGTCAGGGTCTGGTTAGGGTTGTGGTTGAGTTTCAGGTGTCCGCCTAGGGTTAGGGTTAGGTCTATGGTTTGAGTTAGGCTTCAAGATAGGTTAGGTTTGAAGTTAGTTTGAGGGAGTAAGTTTAGGGCTACTGTTAGTTTTCGGGTAACTGTTACTGTTGGAGTTAGCGTCAGGGCCAGGTTAGGGTTGGGGTTGAGCTTAAGGTGTACGCCTAGGGTTAGGTTTAGGTGTATGGTTTGAATTAGGCTTCAGGTTAGGTTAGGTTTGAGGTTAGTTTGAGGGAGTAAGTTTAGGTCTACTGTTAGTTTTCGGTTAACTGTTACAGTTGGAGAAAGCGTCAGGGTCAGGTTAGGGTGGGGGTTAAGCATAAGGTGTCCGCCTAGGATTAGGGTTAGGTCTATGATTTGATTTAGGCTTCAGGTTAGGTTAGGTTTGAACTTAGTTTGAGGGAGTCAGTTTAGGGCTACTGTTAGTTTTCGGTTAACTGTTACGGTTGGAGTAAGCGTCAGGGTCAGGTTAGGTTTCGGGTTGAGCATATGGTGTCCGCCTAGGATTAGGTTTAGGTGTATGGTTTGATTTAGGCTTCAGGTTAGGTTAGGTTTGAACTTAGTTTGAGGGAGTAAGTTTAAGGCTACTGTTAGTTTTCGTTTAACTGTTACGGTTGGAGTAAGCGTCAGGGTCAGGTTAGGGTGGGGGTTAAGCATAAGGTGTCCGCCTAGGATTAGGGTTAGGTCTATGGTTTCATTTAGGCTTCAGGTTAGGTTAGGATTGAACTTAGTTTGAGGGAGTAAGTTTAGGGCCACTGTTAGTTTTCGGTTCAGTGTTAAGGTTCGATTTAGCCTCAGGGTCAGGTTAGGGTTGGGGTTAAGCTTAAGGTGTCCGCCTAGGTTTAGGGTTAGGTGTATGGTTTGATTTAGGCTTCAGTTTAGGTTAGGTTTGAAGTTAGTTTGAGGGAGTAAGTTTAGGGCTACTGTTAGTTTTCGGTTAACTGTTACAGTTGGAGTAAGCGTCATGGTCAGGGTAGGGTGGGGGTTAAGCATGAGGTGTCCGCCTAGGGTTAGGGTTAGGTCTATGATTTGATTTAGGGTTCAGGTTAGGTTAGGTTTGAACTTAGTTTGAGGGAGTCAGTTTAGGGCTACTGTTAGTTTCGGTTCAGTGTTACGGTTGGAGATAGCGTCATGGTCAAGTTAGGGTTGGGGTTGAGATTCAGGTGTCCGCCTAGGGTTAGGGTTAGTTCTATGGTTTGAATTAGGCTTCAGGTTAGGTTAGGTTTGAACTTAGTTTGAGGGAGTAAGTTTAGGCCTATTGTATTTTTCGGTTCAGTGTTATGGTTGAATTTAGCCTCAGGGTCAGGTTAGGGTTGGGGTCAAGCTTAAGGTGTCCGCCTAGGGTTAGGGTTAGGTCTATTGTTTGAGTTAGGCTTCAGGTTAGGTTAGGTTTGAACTTAGTTTGAGGGAGTAAGTTTAGGGCTACTGTTAGTTTTCGGTTCAGTGTTACGGTTGGAGTTAGCGTGAGGGTCAGTTTAGGGTTGGGGTTGAGCTTAAGGTGTCCTCCTAGGGTTAGGGTTAGGTCTGTGGTTTGAGTTAGGGTTCAGGTTAGGTTAGGTTTGAACTTAGTTTGAGGGAGTAAGTTTTGGGGTACTGTTAGTTTTCGGTTCAGTGTTACGGTTGGAGATAGCGTCAGGGTCAGGGTAGGGTTGTGATTGAGCTTCAGGTGTCCGCCTAGGGTTAGGGTTAGGTGCCGGGAGCCGTGCCCCAGCCGGGGTGTGTGCACAGGGAGGCGACGCGGGTGAACAGGAATCAGACTGAGACCTCACGCCCCTTTAGCATGTTCTCAGCCGACTGCAGCCAGAGTAATCTCCAGACTGCAGCCCTGATGGCCAGGATTCATGCGTATTTATTATAGAAGGAGTTTTTACAGTAGTGGGATGGGTGAAGGGAAGTAAGTGAAACATTTTGCTCTAAAAGGTAAGGCATTCAAAATATAGGAACAATAATCATAAAACATGATATCTGTTTTGTTTAGGTATAAACAGTCATAATTTTTAGAACGAGGAAGTCCATTTTTCAGGTGTATTCTCTTCTTTGATCTTGATTACCAGGGAGGGTCTTTGGATGAGAGGGCTCCCAGGAATCTTGACCACTTCAGTCAGACCAGCTTGATCACTTTAGTCCCAGATTGGCCTCAGGTCAGCCTTTTGAGAACTTTAGCTTCAGGCTAGGGTGGTAGCAATTACTAGAAATAAATCCTGTCTGGTTTAGTAAAGACAAGGTTAGTATATACTAAAGTGAAATACTTATGTTATCTCTGGGGTAGTCTATAGCTAAGAGGGTGAGTCTACATAGGAAAGGAATGTGGTCTTGTGCGTAGCTGAAGGTTGCTGTGTACTTGGGACCCTCTACATGCTGCTAATGACTGTGGCTTGGGGAATGACAATTTGCCCTTGTCCTGAGAGTAAGGGTGGCTTACGGTCTTTGGGGTAACAGCACCTCAAGGATGAGTCCACGAGTCCCTCTCGGCTACTGAGGTCGTTTTGCCCATTAGTAGCTTTAACTCAGACCTTTCTAATGCTTATCTATGTAATCCCTAGTAGGAGAAGTGAATGTAGCATTCTCTGTTGACATTTTCTAGGAAGGTAGGGTGAGTCTAATGGGAGTAACTCCTGTTCGCAGCCGCCGCCCTACGCAGCTGCCGCCTTAGTGGATCCGCATTCTTTCAGGATTATTGTAAAAATTATAGTAAGGCTGGGGGTGCCTTTATGGGGTACTGGGGTATGGCAATAAGGCCCATGGCAGAGAAATTGAGTGCAGGACAGTACAGCAACACAATTCGTGAGGTCCAGAACTCGTAAAACTGTTGACCTTGCAAACAGTTCTCCTCAGCCGAGTCCTTGCTCTAGGCACGAGGGGCAGTTCTTTCATACTCAGCCTGTGTTAACTGCATGGTCCCAGCAGTTAGGTCTATGGTTTGAGTTAGGCTTCAGGTTAGGTTAGGTTTGAACTTAGTTTGAGGGAGTAAGTTTAGGGCTACTGTTAGTTTTCGGTTCAGTGTTACGGTTGGAGATATCGTCAGTGTCTGGTTAGGGTTGTGGTTGAGTTTCAGGTGTCCGCCTAGGGTTAGGGTTAGGTCTATGGTTTGAGTTAGGCTTCAAGTTAGGTTAGGTTTGAAGTTAGTTTGAGGGAGTAAGTTTAAGGCTACTGTTAGTTTTCGGGTAACTGTTACTGTTGGAGTTAACGTCAGGGCCAGGTTAGGGTTGGGGTTGAGCTTAAGGTGTCCGCCTAGGGTTAGGGTTAGGTGTATGGTTTGATTTAGGCTTCAGGTTAGGTTAGGTTTGAAGTTAGTTTGAGGGAGTAAGTTTAGGGCTACTGTTAGTTTTCGGTTAACTGTTACAGTTGGAGTAAGCGTCAGGGTCAGGTTAGGGTGGGGGTTAAGCATAAGGTGTCCGCCTAGGATTAGGGTTAGGTCTATGATTTGATTTAGGCTTCAGGTTAGGTTAGGTTTGAACTTAGTTTGAGGGAGTCAGTTTAGGGCTACTGTTAGTTTTCGGTTCAGTGTTACGGTTGGAGTAAGCGTCAGGGTCAGGTTAGGTTTGGGGTTGAGCTTAAGGTGTCCGCCTAGGGTTAGGGTTAGGTGTATGGTTTGATTTAGGCTTCAGGTTAGGTTAGGTTTGAACTTAGTTTGAGGGAGTAAGTTTAGGGCTACTGTTAGTTTTCGTTTAACTGTTACGGTTGGAGTAAGCGTCAGGGTCAGGTTAGGGTGGGGGTTAAGCATAAGGTGTCCGCATAGGATTAGGGTTAGGTCTATGGTTTCATTTAGGCTTCAGGTTAGGGTAGGATTGAACTTAGTTTGAGGGAGTAAGTTTAGGGCCACTGTTAGTTTTCGGTTCAGTGTTACGGTTGGAGTTAGCGTGAGGGTCAGTTTAGGGTTGGGGTTGAGCTTAAGGTGTCCTCCTAGGGTTAGGGTTAGGTCTGTGGTTTGAGTTAGGGTTCAGGTTAGGTTAGGTTTGAACTTAGTTTGAGGGAGTAAGTTTTGGGGTACTGTTAGTTTTCGGTTCAGTGTTACGGTTGGAGATAGCGTCAGGGTCAGGTTAGGGTTGTGATTGAGCTTCAGGTGTCCGCCTAGGGTTAGGGTTAGGTGCCGGGAGCCGTGCCCCAGCCGGGGTGGGTGCACAGGGAGGCGACGCGGGTGAACAGGAATCAGACTGAGACCTCACGCCCCTTTAGCATGTTCTCAGCCGACTGTAGCCAGAGTAATCTCCAGACTGCAGCCCTGATGGCCAGGATTCATGCGTATTTATTATAGAAGGAGTTTTTACAGTAGTGGGATGGGTGAAGGGAAGTAAGTGAAACATTTTGCTCTAAAAGGTAAGGCATTCAAAATATAGGAACAATAATCATAAAACATGACATCTGTTTTGTTTAGGTATAAACAGTCATAATTTTTAGAACGAGGAAGTCCATTTTTCAGGTGTATTCTCTTCTTTGATCTTGATTACCAGGGAGGGTCTTTGGATGAGAGGGCTCCCAGGAATCTTGACCACTTCAGTCAGACCAGCTTGATCACTTTAGTCCCAGATTGGCCTCAGGTCAGCCTTTTGAGAACTTTAGCTTCAGGCTAGGGTGGTAGCAATTACTAGAAATAAATCCTGTCTGGTTTAGTAAAGACAAGGTTAGTATATACTAAAGTGAAATACTTATGTTATCTCTGGGGTAGTCTATAGCTAAGAGGGTGAGTCTACATAGGAAAGGAATGTGGTCTTGTGAGTAGCTGAAGGTTGCTGTGTACTTGGGACCCTCTACATGCTGCTAATGACTGTGGCTTGGGGAATGACAATTTGCCCTTGTCCTGAGAGTAAGGGTGGCTTACGGTCTTTGGGGTAACAGCACCTCAAGGATGAGTCCACGAGTCCCTCTCGGCTACTGAGGTCGTTTTGCCCATTAGTAGCTTTAACTCAGACCTTTCTAATGCTTATCTATGTAATCCCTAGTAGGAGAAGTGAATGTAGCATTCTCTGTTGACATTTTCTAGGAAGGTGGGGTGAGTCTAATGGGAGTAACTCCTGTTCGCAGCCGCCGTCCTACGCAGCTGCCGCCTTAGTGGATCCGCATTCTTTCAGGATTATTGTAAAAATTATAGTAAGGCTGGGGGTGCCTTTATGGGGTACTGGGGTATGGCAATAAGGCCCATGGCAGAGAAATTGAGTGCAGGACAGTACAGCAACACAATTCGTGAGGTCCAGAACTCGTAAAACTGTTGACCTTGCAAACAGTTCTCCTCAGCCGAGTCCTTGCTCTAGGCACGAGGGGCAGTTCTTTCATACTCAGCCTGTGTTAACTGCATGGTCCCAGCAGTTAGGTCTATGGTTTGAGTTAGGCTTCAGGTTAGGTTAGGTTTGAACTTAGTTTGAGGGAGTAAGTTTAGGGCTACTGTTAGTTTTCGTTTAACTGTTACGGTTGGAGTAAGCCTCAGGGTCAGGTTATGGTGGGGGTTAACCATAAGGTGTCCGCCTAGGGTTAGGGTTAGGTCTATGGTTTCATTTAGTCTTCAGGTTAGGTTAGGATTGAACTTAGTTTGAGGGAGTAAGTTTAGGGCTACTCTTAGTTTTCAGTTCAGTGATATGGTTAGAGGTAGCCTGGAGGTCAGGTTAGGGTTGGGGTTGAGCTTAAGGTGTCCGCCTAGGGTTAGGGTTAGGTGTATGGTTTAATTTAGGCTTCAGGTTAGGTTAGGTTTTAAGTTAGTTTAAGGGAGTAAGTTTAGGGCTACTGTTAGTTTTCGGATCAGTGTTACGGTTGGACTTAGCGTGAGGGTCATGTTAGGGGTGGGGTTAAGCTTAAGGTGTCCGCCTAGGGTTAGGGTTAGGTCTGTGGTTTGAGATAGGCTTCAGGTTAGGTTAGGTTTGAACTTAGTTTGAGGAAGTAAGTTTAGGGCTACTGTTAGTTTTCGGTTCAGTGTTTTGGTTGGAGATAGCGTCAGGGTCAGGTTAGGGTTGGGGTTGAGCTTCAGGTGTCCGCCTAGGGTTAGGGTTAGGTCTATGGTTTGAGTTAGGCTTCAAGTTAGGTTAGGTTTGAAGTTAGTTTGAGGGAGTAAGTTTAGAGCTACTGTTAGTTTGCGGGTAACTGTTACTGTTGGAGTTAGCGTCAGGGCCAGGTTAGGGTTGGGGTTGAGCTTAAGGTGTCCGCCTAGGGTTAGGGTTAGGTGTATGGTTTGATTTACGCTTCAGGTTAGGTTAGGTTTGAACTTAGTTTGAGGGAGTAAGTTTAGGGCTACTGTTAGTTTTCGTTTAACTGTTACGGTTGGA
This sequence comes from Tupaia tana, assembly GCA_026018925.1. Lineage (NCBI taxonomy): Eukaryota > Metazoa > Chordata > Mammalia > Scandentia > Tupaiidae > Tupaia > Tupaia tana. The sequence goes on along the minus strand of JAKSZU010000040.1, from coordinate 2,022,475 downwards.
GTAAGCGTCAGGGTCAGGTTATGGTGGGTGTTAACCATAAGGTGTCCGTCTAGGGTTAGGGTTAGGTCTATGGTTTCATTTAGGCTTCAGGTTAGGTTAGGTTTGAACTTAGTTTGAGGGAGTAAGTTTAGGGCTACTGTTAGTTTTCGGTTCAGTGTTACGGTTGGAGATAGCGTCAGGGTCAGGTTAGGGTTGTGGTTGAACTTCAGGTGTCTGCCTAGGGTTAGGGTTAGGTCTATGGTTTGAGTTAAGCTTCAGGTTAGGTTAGGTTTGAACTTAGTTTGAGGGAGTAAGCTTAGGGCTACTGTTAGTTTTCGGTTCAGTGTTACGGTTGGAGTTAGCGTGAGGGTCAGGTTAGGGTTCGGGTTGAGCTTAAGGTGTCCGCCTAGGGTTAGGGTTAGGTGTATGGTTTGATTTTGGCTTCTGGTTAGGATATGTTTGAACTTAGTGTGAGGGAGTAATTTTAGGGCTACTGTTAGTTTTCGGGTAACTGTTACGGTTGGAGTTAGCGTCAGAGTCAAGTTAAGGTTGGGGTTGAGCTTAAGGTGTCCGCCTAGGGTTAGGGTTAGGTGTATGGTTTGATTTAGGCTTCAGGTTAGGTTAGGTTTGAAGTTAGTTTCAGGGAGTAAGTTTAGGGCTACTGTTAGTTTTCGGTTAACTGTTACAGTTGGAGTAAGCGTCATGGTCAGGTTAGGTTTGGGGTTGAGCTTAAGGTGTCCACCTAGGGTTAGGGTTAGGTGTTTGGTTTGATTTAGGCTTCAGGTTAGGTTAGGTTTGAACTTAGTTTGAGGGAGTAAGTTTAGGGCTACTGTTAGTTTTCGTTTAACTGTTACGGTTGGAGAAAGCGTCAGGGTCAGGTTAGGGTGGGGGTTAAGCATAAGGTGTCCGCCTAGGGTTAGGGTTAGGTCTATGGTTTCTTTTAGGCTTCAGGTTACGTTAGTAGTGAACTTAGTTTGAGGGTGTAAGTTTAGGGCTACTGTTAGTTTTCGGTTTAGTGTTACGGTTGGATTTAGCCTCAGGGTCAGGTTAGGGTTGGGGTTAAGCTTAAGGTGTCCGCCTAGGGTTAGGGTTAGGTCTGTGGTTTGAGTTAGGCTTCAGTTTAGGTTAGGTTTGAAGTTAGTTTGAGGGAGTAAGTTTAGGGCTACTGTTAGTTTTCGGTTAACTGTTTCAGTTGGAGTAAGCGTCATGGTCAGGGTAGGGTGGGGGTTAAGCATAAGGTGTCCGCGTACAGTTAGGGTTAGGTCTATGATTTGATTTAGGGTTCAGGTTAGGTTAGGTTTGAACTTAGTTTGAGGGAGTCAGTTTAGGGGTACTGTTAGTTTTCGGTTCAGTGTTACGGTTGGAGATAGCGTCATGGTCAAGTTAGGGTTGGGGTTGAGATTCAGGTGTCCGCCTAGGGTTAGGGTTAGGTCTATGGTTTGAGTTAGGCTTCAGGTTAGGTTAGGTTTGAACTTAGTTTGAGGGAGTAAGTTTATGCCTATTGTATTTTTTGGTTCAGTGTTACGGTTGACTTTAGGCTCAGGGTCAGGTTAGGGTTGGGGTCAAGCTTAAGGTGTCCGCCTAGGGTTAGGGTTAGGTCTATTGTTTGAGTTAGGCTTCAGGTTAGGTTAGGTTTGAACTTAGTTTGAGGGAGTCAGTTTAGGGCTACTGTTACTTTTCGGTTCAGTGTTACGGTTGGAGTAAGCGTCAGGGTCAGGTTAGGTTTGGGGTTGAGCTTAAGGTGTCCGCCTAGGGTTAGGGTTAGGTGTATGGTTTGATTTAGGCTTCAGGTTAGGTTAGGTTTGAACTTAGTTTGAGGGAGTAAGTTTAGGGCTACTGTTAGTTTTCGTTTAACTGTTACGGTTGGAGTAAGCGTCAGGGTCAGGTTAGGGTGGGGGTTAAGCATAAGGTGTCCGCCTAGGATTAGGGTTAGGTCTATGGTTTCATTTAGGCTTCAGGTTAGGGTAGGATTGAACTTAGTTTGAGGGAGTAAGTTTAGGGCCACTGTTAGTTTTCGGTTCAGTGTTAAGGTTCAATTTAGCCTCAGGGTCAGGTTAGTGTTGGGGTTAAGCTTAAGGTGTCCGCCTAGGTTTAGGGTTAGGTGTATGGTTTGATTTAGGCTTCAGGTTAGGTTAGGTTTGAAGTTAGTTTGAGGGAGTAAGTTTAGGGCTACTGTTAGTTTTCGGTTAACTGTTACAGTTGGAGTAAGCGTCATGGTCAGGGTAGGGTGGGGGTTAAGCATAAGGTGTCCGCCTAAGTTCAGGGTGAGTTCTATGATTTGATTTAGTCTTCAGGTTAGGTTAGGTTTGAACTTAGTTTGAGGGAATCAGTTTAGGGCTACTGTTAGTTTTCGGTTAAATGTTACGGTTGGAGTTAGCCTCAGGGTCAGGTTAGGTTTGGGGTTGAGCTTAAGGTGTCCACCTAGGGTTAGGGTTAGGTGTATGGTTTGATTTAGGATTCAGGTTAGGTTAGGTTTGAACTTAGTTTGAGGGAGTAAGTTTAGGGCTACTGTTAGTTTTCGTTTAACTGTTACGGTTGGAGTAAGCGTCAGGGTCAGGTTAGGGTGGGGGTTAAGCATAAGGTGTCCGCCTAGGGTTAGGGTTAGGTCTATGGTTTCATTTAGACTTAAGGTTAGGTTAGGATTGAACTTAGTTTGAGGGAGTAAGTTTAGGGCCACTGTTAGTTTCGGTTCAGTGTTAAGGTTCGATTTAGCCTCAGGGTCAGGTTAGGGTTGGGGTTAAGCTTAAGGTGTCCGCCTAGGGTTAGGGTTAGGTCTATTGTTTGAGTTAGGCTTCAGGTTAGGTTAAGTTTGAACTTAGCTTGAGGGAGTCAGTTTAGGGCTACTGTTAGTTTTCGTTTAACTGTTACGGTTGGAGTAAGCGTCAGGGTCAGGTTTGGGTGGAGGTTAAGCATAAGGTGTCCGCCTAGGGTTAGGGTTCGGTCTATGGTTTCATTTAGGCTTCAGGTTAGGTTAGGATTGAACTTAGTTTGAGGGAGTAAGTTTAGGGCTACTGTTAGTTTTCGGATCAGTGTTACGTTTGGAGTTAGCGTGAGGGTCCGGTTAGGGTTGGGGTTGAGCTTAAGGTGTCCGCCTAGGGTTAGGGTTAGGTCTGTGGTTTGAGTTAGGCTTCAGGTTAGGTTAGGTTTGAACTTAGTTTGAGGGAGTAAGTTTAGGGCTACTGTTAGTTTTCGGTTCAGTGTTATGGTTGGAGATAGCGTCAGGGTCAGGTTAGGGTTGGGGTTGAGCTTCAAGTGTCCGCCTAAGGTTAGGGTTAGGTCTATGGTTTGAGTTAGGCTTCAGGTTAGGTTAGGTTTGAAGTTAATTTGAGGGAGTAAGTTTAGGGCTACTGTTAGTTTTCGGTTAACTGTTACAGTTGGAATAAGCGTCATGGTCAGGTTAGGTTTGGGGTTGAGCTTAAGGTGTCCACCTAGGGTTAGGGTTAGGTGTATGGTTTGATTTAGGCTTCAGGTTAGGTTAGGTTTGAACTTAGTTTGAGGGAGTAAGTTTAGGGCTACTGTTAGTTTTCGTTTAACTGTTACGGTTGGAGTAAGCGTCAGGGTCAGGTTAGGGTGGGGGTTAAGCATAAGGTGTCCGCCTAGGCTTAGGGTTAGGTCTATGGTTTCATTTAGGCTTCAGGTTAGGTTAGGATTGAACTTAGTTTGAGGGAGTAAGTTTAGGGCTACTGTTAGTTTTCGGTTTAGTGTTACGGTTGGATTTAGCCTCAGGGTCAGGTTAGGGTTCGGGTTAAGCTTAAGGTGTCCGCCTAGGGTTAGGATTAGGTCTATTGTTTGAGTTAGGCTTCAGGTTAGGTTAGGTTTGAACTTAGTTTGAGGGAGAAAGTTTAGGGCTACTGTTAGTTTTCGGTTCAGTGTTACGGTTGGAGTTAGCGTGAGGGTCAGGTTAGGGTTGGGGTTGAGCTTAAGGTGTCCGCCTAGGGTTATTGTTTGGTCTGTGGTTTGAGTTAGGCTTCAGGTTAGGGTAGGTTTGAACTTAGTTTGAGGGAGTAAGTTTAGGGCTACTGTTAGTTTTCGGTTCAGTGTTATGGTTGGAGTTAGCGTGAGGGTCAGTTTAGGGTTGGGGTTGAGCTTAAGGTGTCCTCCTAGGATTAGGGTTAGGTCTGTGGTTTGAGTTAGGCTACAGGTTAGGTTAGGTTTGAACTTAGTTTGAGGGAGTAAGTTTTGGGGTACTGTTAGTTTCCGGTTCAGTGTTACGGTTGGAGATAGCGTCAGGGTCAGGTTAGGGTTGAGATTGAGCTTCAGGTGTCCGCCTAGGGTTAGGGTTAGGTTCATGGTGTGAGTTAGGCTTCAGGTTAGGTTAGGTTTGAACTTAGTTTGAGGGAGTAATTTTAGGGCTACTGTTAGTTTTCGGTTCAGTATTTCGGTTGGAGATAGCGTCAGGGTCAGGTTAGGGTTGGGGTTGAGCTTCAAGTGTCCGCCTAGGGTTAGGGTTAGGTCTATGGTTTGAGTTAGGCTTCAGGTTAGGTTAGGTTTGAACTTAGTTTGAGGGAGTAAGTTTAGGGCTACTGTTAGTTTTCGGTTAACTGTTACAGTTGGAGTAAGCGTCAGGGTCAGGTTAGGTTTGGGGTTGAAGTTTAGGTGTCCGCCTAGGGTTAGGGTTAGGTGTATGATTTGATTTAGGCTTCAGGTTAGGTTAGGTTTGAACTTAGTTTGAGGGAGTAAGTTTAGGGCTACTGTTAGTTTTCGGTTCAGTATTATGGTTGGAGTTAGCGTCAGGGTCAGGTTAGGGTTGGGGTTAGCTTGAGGTGTCCGCCTAGGGTTAGGGTTAGGTCCATGGTTTGATTTTGGCTCCAGGTTAGGTTACGTTTGAACTTAGTTTGAGTGAGTAAGTTTAGGGCTACTGTTAGTTTTCGTTTCAGTGTTACGGTTGGAGGTAGTGTCAGGGTCAGGTTAGGGTTGGAGTTGAGCTTAAGGTGTCCGCCTAGGGTTAGGGTTAGGTCTGTGGTTTGATTTAGGCTTCAGGTTAGGTTACGTTTGAACTTAGTTTGAGTGAGTAAGTTTAGGGCTACTCTTTGTTTTTGGTTCAGTGTTACGGTTGAAGATAGCGTCAGGGTCAGGTTAGGGTTGGGGTTGAGCTTCAGGTATCCGCCTATTGTTAGGGTTAGGTCTATGATTTGAGTTAGGCTTCAGGTTAGGTTAGATTTGAATTTAGTTTGAGCGAGTAAGTTTAGGGCTACTCTTAGTTTTCGGTTCAGTGATATGGTTGGAGTTAGCCTGGAGGTCAGGTTAGGGTTGGGGTTGAGCTTAAGGTGTCCGCCTAGGGTTAGGGTTAGGTGTATGGTTTGATTTCGGCTTCAGGTTAGGTTAGGTTTGAACTTAGTTTGAAGGAGTAAGTTTAGGGCTACTGTTAGTTTTCAGTTCAGTGTTACGTTTGGAGATAGCGTCATGGTCAAGTTAGGGTTGGGGTTGAGATTCAGGTGTCTGCCTAGGGTTAGGGTTAGTTCTATGGTTTGAGTTAGGCTTCCGGTTAGGTTAGGTTTGAACTTAGTTTGAGTTAGTAAGTTTAGGCCTATTGTATTTTTCGGTTCAGTGTTACGGTTGAATTTAGCCTCAGGGTCAGGTTAGGGTTGGGGTCAAGCTTAAGGTGTCCGCCTAGGGTTAGGGTTAGGTCTATTGTTTGAGTTAGGCTTCAGGTTAGGTTATTTTTGAACTTAGTTTGAGGGAGTAAGTTTAGGGCTACTGTTAGTTTTCGGTTCAGTGTTACGGTTGGAGTTAGCGTGAGGGTCAGTTTAGGGTTGGGGTTGAGCTTAAGGTGTCCTCCTAGGGTTAGGGTTAGGTCTGTGGTTTGAGTTAGGGTACAGGTTAGGTTAGGTTTGAACTTAGTTTGAGGGAGTAAGTTTTGGGGTACTGTTAGTTTTCGGTTCAGTGTTACGGTTGGAGATAGCGTCAGGGTCAGGTTAGGGTTGTGATTGAGCTTCAGGTGTCCGCCTAGGGTTAGGGTTAGGTGCCGGGAGCCGTGCCCCAGCCGGGGTGGGTGCACAGGGAGGCGACGCGTGTGAACAGGAATCAGACTGAGACCTCACGCCCCTTTAGCATGTTCTCAGCCGACTGCAGCCAGAGTAAACTCCAGACTGCAGCCCTGATGGCCAGGAGTCATGCGTATTTATTATAGAAGGAGTTTTTACAGTAGTGGGATGGGTGAAGGGAAGTAAGTGAAACATTTTGCTCTAAAAGGTAAGGCATTCAAAATATAGGAACAATAATCATAAAACATGACATCTGTTTTGTTTAGGTATAAACAGTCATAATTTTTAGAACGAGGAAGTCCATTTTTCAGGTGTATTCTCTTCTTTGATCTTGATTACCAGGGAGGGTCTTTGGATGAGAGGGCTCCCAGGAATCTTGACCACTTCAGTCAGACCAGCTTGATCACTTTAGTCCCAGATTGGCCTCAGGTCAGCCTTTTGAGAACTTTAGCTTCAGGCTAGGGTGGTAGCAATTACTAGAAATAAATCCTGTCTGGTTTAGTAAAGACAAGGTTAGTATATACTAAAGTGAAATACTTATGTTATCTCTGGGGTAGTCTATAGCTAAGAGGGTGAGTCTACATAGGAAAGGAATGTGGTCTTGTGAGTAGCTGAAGGTTGCTGTGTACTTGGGACCCTCTACATGCTGCTAATGACTGTGGCTTGGGGAATGACAATTTGCCCTTGTCCTGAGAGTAAGGGTGGCTTACGGTCTTTGGGGTAACAGCACCTCAAGGATGAGTCCCCGAGTCCCTCTCGGCTACTGAGGTCGTTTTGCCCATTAGTAGCTTTAACTCAGACCTTTCTAATGCTTATCTATGTAATCCCTAGTAGGAGAAGTGAATGTAGCATTCTCTGTTGACATTTTCTAGGAAGGTGGGGTGAGTCTAATGGGAGTAACTCCTGTTCGCAGCCGCCGCCCTACGCAGCTGCCGCCTTAGTGGATCCGCATTCTTTCAGGATTATTGTAAAAATTATAGTAAGGCTGGGGGTGCCTTTATGGGGTACTGGGGTATGGCAATAAGGCCCATGGCAGAGAAATTGAGTGCAGGACAGTACAGCAACACAATTCGTGAGGTCCAGAACTCGTAAAACTGTTGACCTTGCAAACAGTTCTCCTCAGCCGAGTCCTTGCTCTAGGCACAAGGGGCAGTTCTTTCATACTCAGCCTGTGTTAACTGCATGGTCCCAGCAGTTAGGTCTATGGTTTGAGTTAGGCTTCAGGTTAGGTTAGGTTTGAACTTAGTTTGAGGGAGTAAGTTTAGGGCTACTGTTAGTTTTCGGTTCAGTGTTACGGTTGGAGATATCGTCAGGGTCTGGTTAGGGTTGTGGTTGAGTTTCAGGTGTCCGCCTAGGGTTAAGGTTAGGTCTATGGTTTGAGTTAGGCTTCAAGTTAGGTTAGGTTTGAACTTAGTTTGAGGGAGTAAGTTTAGAGCTACTGTTAGTTTTCGTTTCAGTGTTACGGTTGGAGACAGCGTGAGGGTCAAGTTAGGGTTGGGGTTGAGATTCAGGTGTCCGCCCAGGGTTAGGGTTAGGTCTATGCTTTGAGTTAGGCTTCAGGTTAGGTTAGGTTTCAACTTAGTTTGAGGGAGTAAGTTTAGGCCTATTGTATTTTTTGGTTCAGTGTTACGGTTGAATTTAGCCTCAGGGTCAGGTTAGGGTTGGGGTCAAGCTTAAGGTGTCCGCCTAGGTTTAGGGTTAGGTCTATTGTTTGAGGTAGGGTTCATGTTAGGTTAGGTTTGAACTTAGTTTGAGGGAGTAAGTTTAGGGCTACTGTTAGTTTTCGGTTAAGTGTTACGGTTGGAGTAAGCGTCAGGGTCAGGTTAGGGTGGGGGTTAAGCATAAGGTGTCCGCCTAGGGTTAGTGTTAGGTCTATGGTTTCATTTAGGCTTCAGGTTAGGTTAGGATTGAACTTAGTTTGAGGGAGTAAGTTTAGGGCCACTGTTAGTTTTCGGTTCAGTGTTAAGGTTCGATTTAGCCTCAGGGTCAGGTTATGGTGGGGGTTAACCATAAGGTGTCCGCCTAGGGTTAGGGTTAGGTCTATGGTTTCATTTAGTCTTCAGGTTAGGTTAGGATTGAACTTAGTTTCAGGGAGTAAGTTTAGGGCTACTCTTAGTTTTCGGTTCAGTGATATGGTTAGAGGTAGCCTGGAGGTCAGGTTAGGGTTGGGGTTGAGCTTAAGGTGTCCGCCTAGGGTTAGGGTTAGGTGTATGGTTTAATTTAGGCTTCAGGTTAGGTTAGGTTTTAAGTTAGTTTAAGGGAGTAAGTTTAGGGCTACTGTTAGTTTTCGGTTCAGTGTTACGGTTGGACTTAGCGTGAGGGTCATGTTAGGGGTGGGGTTAAGCTTAAGGTGTCCGCCTAGGGTTAGGGTTAGGTCTGTGGTTTGAGATAGGCTTCAGGTTAGGTTAGGTTTGAACTTAGTTTGAGGAAGTAAGTTTAGGGCTACTGTTAGTTTTCGGTTCAGTGTTTTGGTTGGAGATAGCGTCAGGGTCAGGTTAGGGTTGGGGTTGAGCTTCAGGTGTCCGCCTAGGGTTAGGGTTAGGTCTATGGTTTGAGTTAGGCTTCAAGTTAGGTTAGGTTTGAAGTTAGTTTGAGGGAGTAAGTTTAGAGCTACTGTTAGTTTGCGGGTAACTGTTACTGTTGGAGTTAGCGTCAGGGCCAGGTTAGGGTTGGGGTTGAGCTTAAGGTGTCCGCCTAGGGTTAGGGTTAGGTGTATGGTTTGATTTACGCTTCAGGTTAGGTTAGGTTTGAACTTAGTTTGAGGGAGTAAGTTTAGGGCTACTGTTAGTTTTCGTTTAACTGTTACGGTTGGAGTAAGCGTCAGGGTCAGGTTTTGGTGGGTGTTAACCATAAGGTGTCCGTCTAGGGTTAGGGTTAGGTCTATGGTTTCATTTAGGCTTCAGGTTAGGTTAGGTTTGAACTTAGTTTGAGGGAGTAAGTTTAGGGCTACTGTTAGTTTTCGGTTCAGTGTTACGGTTGGAGATAGCGTCAGGGTCAGGTTAGGGTTGTGGTTGAACTTCAGGTGTCTGCCTAGGGTTAGGGTTAGGTCTATGGTTTGAGTTAAGCTTCAGGTTAGGTTAGGTTTGAACTTAGTTTGAGGGAGTAAGCTTAGGGCTACTGTTAGTTTTCGGTTCAGTGTTACGTTTGGAGTTAGCGTGAGGGTCCGGTTAGGGTTGGGGTTGAGCTTAAGTTGTCCGCCTATGGTTAGGGTAAGGTCTGTGGTTTGAGTTAGGCTTCAGGTTAGGTTAGGTTTGAACTTAGTCTGAGGGAGTAAGATTAGGGCAACTGTTAGTTTTCGGTTCAGTGTTACGGTTGGAGTTAGCGTGAGGGTCAGGTTAGGGTTGGGGTTGAGCTTAAGGTGTCCGCCTAGTGTTAGGGTTAGGTGTATGGTTTGATTTAGGCTTCAGGTTAGGTTAGGTTTGAAGTTAGTTTCAGAGAGTAAGTTTAGGGCTACTGTTAGTTTTCGGTTAACTGTTACTGTTGGAGAAAGCGTCAGGGTCAGGTTAGGGTTGGGGTTAAACATAAGGTGTCCGACTAGGGTTAGGTTTAGGTCTATGGTTTCATTTAGGCTTCAGGTTAGGTTAGGATTGAACTTAGTTTGAGGGAGTAAGTTTAGGGCTACTGTTAGTTTTTGGTTCAGTGTTACATTTGAAGTTAGCATGAGGGTCCGGTTAGGGTTGGGGTTGAGCTTAAGGTGTCCGCCTAGGGTTAGGGTGAGGTCTGTGGTTTGAGTTAGGCTTCAGGATAGGTTAGGTTTGAACTTAGTTTGAGCGAGTAAGTTTAGGACTACTCTTAGTTTTCAGTTCAGTGATATGGTTGGAGTTAGCCTGTAGGTCAGGTTAGGTTTGGGGTTGAGCTTAAGGTGTCCACCTAGGGTTAGGGTTAGGTGTATGGTTTGATTTAGGCTTCAGGTTAGGTTAGGTTTGAACTTAGTTTGAGGGAGTAAGTTTAGGGCTACTGTTAGTTTTCGGGAAACTGTTACGGTTGGAGTTAGCGTCAGGGCCAGGTTAGGGTTGGGGTTGAGATTAAGGTGTCCGCCTAGGGTTAGGGTTAGGTGTATGGTTTGATTTAGGCTTCAGGTTAGGTTAGGTTTGAAGTTAGTTTGATTGAGTAAGTTTAGGGCTACTGTTAGTTTTCGGTTAACTGTTACAGTTGGAGTAAGCGTCATGGTCAGGGTATGGTGGGGGTTAAGAATAAGGTGTCTGGCTAGGGTTAGGGTTAGGTCTATGATTTGATTTAGGCTTCAGGTTAGGTTAGGTTTGAACTTGGTTTGAGGGAGTCAGTTTAGGGCTACTGTTAGTTTTCGGTTCAGTGTTACGGTTGGAGTTAGCGTGAGGGTCAGTTTAGGGTTGGGGTTGAGCTTAAGGTGTCCTCCTAGGGTTAGGGTTAGGTCTGTGGTTTGAGTTAGGGTTCAGGTTAGGTTAGGTTTGAACTTAGTTTGAGGGAGTAAGTTTTGGGGTACTGTTAGTTTTCGGTTCAGTGTTACGGTTGGAGATAGCGTCAGGGTCAGGTTAGGGTTGTGATTGAGCTTCAGGTGTCCGCCTAGGGTTAGGGTTAGGTGCCGGGAGCCGTGCCCCAGCCGGGGTGTGTGCACAGGGAGGCGACGCGGGTGAACAGGAATCAGACTGAGACCTCACGGCCCTTTAGCATGTTCTCAGCCGACTGCAGCCAGAGTAATCTCCAGACTGCAGCCCTGATGGCCAGGATTCATGCGTATTTATTATAGAAGGAGTTTTTACAGTAGTGGGATGGGTGAAGGGAAGTAAGTGAAACATTTTGCTCTAAAAGGTAAGGCATTCAAAATATAGGAACAATAATCATAAAACATGACATCTGTTTTGTTTAGGTATAAACAGTCATAATTTTTAGAACGAGGAAGTCCATTTTTCAGGTGTATTCTCTTCTTTGATCTTGATTACCAGGGAGGGTCTTTGGATGAGAGGGCTCCCAGGAATCTTGACCACTTCAGTCAGACCAGCTTGATCACTTTAGTCCCAGATTGGCCTCAGGTCAGCCTTTTGAGAACTTTAGCTTCAGGCTAGGGTGGTAGCAATTACTAGAAATAAATCCTGTCTGGTTTAGTAAAGACAAGGTTAGTATATACTAAAGTGAAATACTTATGTTATCTCTGGGGTAGTCTATAGCTAAGAGGGTGAGTCTACATAGGAAAGGAATGTGGTCTTGTGAGTAGCTGAAGGTTGCTGTGTACTTGGGACCCTCTACATGCTGCTAATGACTGTGGCTTGGGGAATGACAATTTGCCCTTGTCCTGAGAGTAAGGGTGGCTTACGGTCTTTGGGGTAACAGCACCTCAAGGATGAGTCCACGAGTCCCTCTCGGCTACTGAGGTCGTTTTGCCCATTAGTAGCTTTAACTCAGACCTTTCTAATGCTTATCTATGTAATCCCTAGTAGGAGAAGTGAATGTAGCATTCTCTGTTGACATTTTCTAGGAAGGTGGGGTGAGTCTAATGGGAGTAACTCCTGTTCGCAGCCGCCGTCCTACGCAGCTGCCGCCTTAGTGGATCCGCATTCTTTCAGGATTATTGTAAAAATTATAGTAAGGCTGGGGTTGCCTTTATGGGGTACTGGGGTATGGCAATAAGGCCCATGGCAGAGAAATTGAGTGCAGGACAGTACAGCAACACAATTCGTGAGGTCCAGAACTCGTAAAACTGTTGACCTTGCAAACAGTTCTCCTCAGCCGAGTCCTTGCTCTAGGCACGAGGGGCAGTTCTTTCATACTCAGCCTGTGTTAACTGCATGGTCCCAGCAGTTAGGTCTACGGTTTGAGTTAGGCTTCAGGTTAGGTTAGGTTTGAACTTAGTTTGAGGGAGTAAGTTTAGGGCTACTGTTAGTTTTCGTTTAACTGTTACGTTTGGAGTAAGCCTCAGGGTCAGGTTATGGTGGGGGTTAACCATAAGGTGTCCGCCTAGGGTTAGGGTTAGGTCTATGGTTTCATTTAGTCTTCAGGTTAGGTTAGGATTGAACTTAGTTTCAGGGAGTAAGTTTAGGGCTACTCTTAGTTTTCGGTTCAGTGATATGGTTAGAGGTAGCCTGGAGGTCAGGTTAGGGTTGGGGTTGAGCTTAAGGTGTCCGCCTAGGGTTAGGGTTAGGTGTATGGTTTAATTTAGGCTTCAGGTTAGGTTAGGTTTTAAGTTAGTTTAAGGGAGTAAGTTTAGGGCTACTGTTAGTTTTCGGTTCAGTGTTACGGTTGGACTTAGCGTGAGGGTCATGTTAGGGGTGGGGTTAAGCTTAAGGTGTCCGCCTAGGGTTAGGGTTAGGTCTGTGGTTTGAGATAGGCTTCAGGTTAGGTTAGGTTTGAACTTAGTTTGAGGAAGTAAGTTTAGGGCTACTGTTAGTTTTCGGTTCAGTGTTTTGGTTGGAGATAGCGTCAGGGTCAGGTTAGGGTTGGGGTTGAGCTTCAGGTGTCCGCCTAGGGTTAGGGTTAGGTCTATGGTTTGAGTTAGGCTTCAAGTTAGGTTAGGTTTGAAGTTAGTTTGAGGGAGTAAGTTTAGAGCTACTGTTAGTTTGCGGGTAACTGTTACTGTTGGAGTTAGCGTCAGGGCCAGGTTAGGGTTGGGGTTGAGCTTAAGGTGTCCGCCTAGGGTTAGGGTTAGGTGTATGGTTTGATTTACGCTTCAGGTTAGGTTAGGTTTGAACTTAGTTTGAGGGAGTAAGTTTAGGGCTACTGTTAGTTTTCGTTTAACTGTTACGGTTGGAGTAAGCGTCAGGGTCAGGTTATGGTGGGTGTTAACCATAAGGTGTCCGTCTAGGGTTAGGGTTAGGTCTATGGTTTCATTTAGGCTTCAGGTTAGGTTAGGTTTGAACTTAGTTTGAGGGAGTAAGTTTAGGGCTACTGTTAGTTTTCGGTTCAGTGTTACGGTTGGAGATAGCGTCAGGGTCAGGTTAGGGTTGTGGTTGAACTTCAGTTGTCTGCCTAGGGTTAGGGTTAGGTCTATGGTTTGAGATAAGCTTCAGGTTAGGTTAGGTTTGAACTTAGTTTGAGGGAGTAAGCTTAGGGCTACTGTTAGTTTTCGGTTCAGTGTTACGGTTGGAGTTAGCGTGAGGGTCAGGTTAGGGTTCGGGTTGAGCTTAAGGTGTCCGCCTAGGGTTAGGGTTAGGTGTATGGTTTGATTTTGGCTTCTGGTTAGGATATGTTTGAACTTAGTGTGAGGGAGTAATTTTAGGGCTACTGTTAGTTTTCGGGTAACTGTTACGGTTGGAGTTAGCGTCAGAGTCAAGTTAGGGTTGGGGTTGAGCTTAAGGTGTCCGCCTAGGGTTAGGGTTAGGTGTATGGTTTGATTTAGGCTTCAGGTTAGGTTAGGTTTGAAGTTAGTTTCAGGGAGTAAGTTTAGGGCTACTGTTAGTTTTCGGTTAACTGTTACAGTTGGAGTAAGCGTCATGGTCAGGTTAGGTTTGGGGTTGAGCTTAAGGTGTCCACCTAGGGTTAGGGTTAGGTGTTTGGTTTGATTTAGGCTTCAGGTTAGGTTAGGTTTGAACTTAGTTTGAGGGAGTAAGTTTAGGGCTACTGTTAGTTTTCGTTTAACTGTTACGGTTGGAGAAAGCGTCAGGGTCAGGTTAGGGTGGGGGTTAACCATAAGGTGTCCGCCTAGGGTTAGGGTTAGGTCTATGGTTTCATTTAGTCTTCAGGTTAGGTTAGGATTGAACTTAGTTTCAGGGAGTAAGTTTAGGGCTACTCTTAGTTTTCGGTTCAGTGATATGGTTAGAGGTAGCCTGGAGGTCAGGTTAGGGTTGGGGTTGAGCTTAAGGTGTCCGCCTAGGGTTAGGGTTAGGTGTATGGTTTAATTTAGGCTTCAGGTTAGGTTAGGTTTTAAGTTAGTTTAAGGGAGTAAGTTTAGGGCTACTGTTCGTTTTCGGTTCAGTGTTACGGTTGGACTTAGCGTGAGGGTCATGTTAGGGGTGGGGTTAAGCTTAAGGTGTCCGCCTAGGGTTAGGGTTAGGTCTGTGGTTTGAGATAGGCTTCAGGTTAGGTTAGGTTTGAACTTAGTTTGAGGAAGTAAGTTTAGGGCTACTGTTAGTTTTCGGTTCAGTGTTTTGGTTGGAGATAGCGTCAGGGTCAGGTTAGGGTTGGGGTTGAGCTTCAGGTGTCCGCCTAGGGTTAGGGTTAGGTCTATGGTTTGAGTTAGGCTTCAAGTTAGGTTAGGTTTGAAGTTAGTTTGAGGGAGTAAGTTTAGAGCTACTGTTAGTTTGCGGGTAACTGTTACTGTTGGAGTTAGCGTCAGGGCCAGGTTAGGGTTGGGGTTGAGCTTAAGGTGTCCGCCTAGGGTTAGGGTTAGGTGTATGGTTTGATTTACGCTTCAGGTTAGGTTAGGTTTGAACTTAGTTTGAGGGAGTAAGTTTAGGGCTACTGTTAGTTTTCGTTTAACTGTTACGGTTGGAGTAAGCGTCAGGGTCAGGTTTTGGTGGGTGTTAACCATAAGGTGTCCGTCTAGGGTTAGGGTTAGGTCTATGGTTTCATTTAGGCTTCAGGTTAGGTTAGGTTTGAACTTAGTTTGAGGGAGTAAGTTTAGGGCTACTGTTAGTTTTCGGTTCAGTGTTACGGTTGGAGATAGCGTCAGGGTCAGGTTAGGGTTGTGGTTGAACTTCAGGTGTCTGCCTAGGGTTAGGGTTAGGTCTATGGTTTGAGTTAAGCTTCAGGTTAGGTTAGGTTTGAACTTAGTTTGAGGGAGTAAGCTTAGGGCTACTGTTAGTTTTCGGTTCAGTGTTACGTTTGGAGTTAGCGTGAGGGTCCGGTTAGGGTTGGGGTTGAGCTTAAGTTGTCCGCCTATGGTTAGGGTAAGGTCTGTGGTTTGAGTTAGGCTTCAGGTTAGGTTAGGTTTGAACTTAGTCTGAGGGAGTAAGATTAGGGCAACTGTTAGTTTTCGGTTCAGTGTTACGGTTGGAGTTAGCGTGAGGGTCAGGTTAGGGTTGGGGTTGAGCTTAAGGTGTCCGCCTAGTGTTAGGGTTAGGTGTATGGTTTGATTTAGGCTTCAGGTTAGGTTAGGTTTGAAGTTAGTTTCAGAGAGTAAGTTTAGGGCTACTGTTAGTTTTCGGTTAACTGTTACTGTTGGAGAAAGCGTCAGGGTCAGGTTAGGGTTGGGGTTAAACATAAGGTGTCCGACTAGGGTTAGGTTTAGGTCTATGGTTTCATTTAGGCTTCAGGTTAGGTTAGGATTGAACTTAGTTTGAGGGAGTAAGTTTAGGGCTACTGTTAGTTTTTGGTTCAGTGTTACATTTGAAGTTAGCATGAGGGTCCGGTTAGGGTTGGGGTTGAGCTTAAGGTGTCCGCCTAGGGTTAGGGTGAGGTCTGTGGTTTGAGTTAGGCTTCAGGATAGGTTAGGTTTGAACTTAGTTTGAGCGAGTAAGTTTAGGACTACTCTTAGTTTTCAGTTCAGTGATATGGTTGGAGTTAGCCTGTAGGTCAGGTTAGGTTTGGGGTTGAGCTTAAGGTGTCCACCTAGGGTTAGGGTTAGGTGTATGGTTTGATTTAGGCTTCAGGTTAGGTTAGGTTTGAACTTAGTTTGAGGGAGTAAGTTTAGGGCTACTGTTAGTTTTCGGGAAACTGTTACGGTTGGAGTTAGCGTCAGGGCCAGGTTAGGGTTGGGGTTGAGATTAAGGTGTCCGCCTAGGGTTAGGGTTAGGTGTATGGTTTGATTTAGGCTTCAGGTTAGGTTAGGTTTGAAGTTAGTTTGATTGAGTAAGTTTAGGGCTACTGTTAGTTTTCGGTTAACTGTTACAGTTGGAGTAAGCGTCATGGTCAGGGTATGGTGGGGGTTAAGAATAAGGTGTCTGGCTAGGGTTAGGGTTAGGTCTATGATTTGATTTAGGCTTCAGGTTAGGTTAGGTTTGAACTTGGTTTGAGGGAGTCAGTTTAGGGCTACTGTTAGTTTTCGGTTCAGTGTTACGGTTGGAGTTAGCGTGAGGGTCAGTTTAGGGTTGGGGTTGAGCTTAAGGTGTCCTCCTAGGGTTAGGGTTAGGTCTGTGGTTTGAGTTAGGGTTCAGGTTAGGTTAGGTTTGAACTTAGTTTGAGGGAGTAAGTTTTGGGGTACTGTTAGTTTTCGGTTCAGTGTTACGGTTGGAGATAGCGTCAGGGTCAGGTTAGGGTTGTGATTGAGCTTCAGGTGTCCGCCTAGGGTTAGGGTTAGGTGCCGGGAGCCGTGCCCCAGCCGGGGTGTGTGCACAGGGAGGCGACGCGGGTGAACAGGAATCAGACTGAGACCTCACGGCCCTTTAGCATGTTCTCAGCCGACTGCAGCCAGAGTAATCTCCAGACTGCAGCCCTGATGGCCAGGATTCATGCGTATTTATTATAGAAGGAGTTTTTACAGTAGTGGGATGGGTGAAGGGAAGTAAGTGAAACATTTTGCTCTAAAAGGTAAGGCATTCAAAATATAGGAACAATAATCATAAAACATGACATCTGTTTTGTTTAGGTATAAACAGTCATAATTTTTAGAACGAGGAAGTCCATTTTTCAGGTGTATTCTCTTCTTTGATCTTGATTACCAGGGAGGGTCTTTGGATGAGAGGGCTCCCAGGAATCTTGACCACTTCAGTCAGACCAGCTTGATCACTTTAGTCCCAGATTGGCCTCAGGTCAGCCTTTTGAGAACTTTAGCTTCAGGCTAGGGTGGTAGCAATTACTAGAAATAAATCCTGTCTGGTTTAGTAAAGACAAGGTTAGTATATACTAAAGTGAAATACTTATGTTATCTCTGGGGTAGTCTATAGCTAAGAGGGTGAGTCTACATAGGAAAGGAATGTGGTCTTGTGAGTAGCTGAAGGTTGCTGTGTACTTGGGACCCTCTACATGCTGCTAATGACTGTGGCTTGGGGAATGACAATTTGCCCTTGTCCTGAGAGTAAGGGTGGCTTACGGTCTTTGGGGTAACAGCACCTCAAGGATGAGTCCACGAGTCCCTCTCGGCTACTGAGGTCGTTTTGCCCATTAGTAGCTTTAACTCAGACCTTTCTAATGCTTATCTATGTAATCCCTAGTAGGAGAAGTGAATGTAGCATTCTCTGTTGACATTTTCTAGGAAGGTGGGGTGAGTCTAATGGGAGTAACTCCTGTTCGCAGCCGCCGTCCTACGCAGCTGCCGCCTTAGTGGATCCGCATTCTTTCAGGATTATTGTAAAAATTATAGTAAGGCTGGGGTTGCCTTTATGGGGTACTGGGGTATGGCAATAAGGCCCATGGCAGAGAAATTGAGTGCAGGACAGTACAGCAACACAATTCGTGAGGTCCAGAACTCGTAAAACTGTTGACCTTGCAAACAGTTCTCCTCAGCCGAGTCCTTGCTCTAGGCACGAGGGGCAGTTCTTTCATACTCAGCCTGTGTTAACTGCATGGTCCCAGCAGTTAGGTCTACGGTTTGAGTTAGGCTTCAGGTTAGGTTAGGTTTGAACTTAGTTTGAGGGAGTAAGTTTAGGGCTACTGTTAGTTTTCGTTTAACTGTTACGTTTGGAGTAAGCCTCAGGGTCAGGTTATGGTGGGGGTTAACCATAAGGTGTCCGCCTAGGGTTAGGGTTAGGTCTATGGTTTCATTTAGTCTTCAGGTTAGGTTAGGATTGAACTTAGTTTCAGGGAGTAAGTTTAGGGCTACTCTTAGTTTTCGGTTCAGTGATATGGTTAGAGGTAGCCTGGAGGTCAGGTTAGGGTTGGGGTTGAGCTTAAGGTGTCCGCCTAGGGTTAGGGTTAGGTGTATGGTTTAATTTAGGCTTCAGGTTAGGTTAGGTTTTAAGTTAGTTTAAGGGAGTAAGTTTAGGGCTACTGTTAGTTTTCGGTTCAGTGTTACGGTTGGACTTAGCGTGAGGGTCATGTTAGGGGTGGGGTTAAGCTTAAGGTGTCCGCCTAGGGTTAGGGTTAGGTCTGTGGTTTGAGATAGGCTTCAGGTTAGGTTAGGTTTGAACTTAGTTTGAGGAAGTAAGTTTAGGGCTACTGTTAGTTTTCGGTTCAGTGTTTTGGTTGGAGATAGCGTCAGGGTCAGGTTAGGGTTGGGGTTGAGCTTCAGGTGTCCGCCTAGGGTTAGGGTTAGGTCTATGGTTTGAGTTAGGCTTCAAGTTAGGTTAGGTTTGAAGTTAGTTTGAGGGAGTAAGTTTAGAGCTACTGTTAGTTTGCGGGTAACTGTTACTGTTGGAGTTAGCGTCAGGGCCAGGTTAGGGTTGGGGTTGAGCTTAAGGTGTCCGCCTAGGGTTAGGGTTAGGTGTATGGTTTGATTTACGCTTCAGGTTAGGTTAGGTTTGAACTTAGTTTGAGGGAGTAAGTTTAGGGCTACTGTTAGTTTTCGTTTAACTGTTACGGTTGGAGTAAGCGTCAGGGTCAGGTTATGGTGGGTGTTAACCATAAGGTGTCCGTCTAGGGTTAGGGTTAGGTCTATGGTTTCATTTAGGCTTCAGGTTAGGTTAGGTTTGAACTTAGTTTGAGGGAGTAAGTTTAGGGCTACTGTTAGTTTTCGGTTCAGTGTTACGGTTGGAGATAGCGTCAGGGTCAGGTTAGGGTTGTGGTTGAACTTCAGTTGTCTGCCTAGGGTTAGGGTTAGGTCTATGGTTTGAGTTAAGCTTCAGGTTAGGTTAGGTTTGAACTTAGTTTGAGGGAGTAAGCTTAGGGCTACTGTTAGTTTTCGGTTCAGTGTTACGGTTGGAGTTAGCGTGAGGGTCAGGTTAGGGTTCGGGTTGAGCTTAAGGTGTCCGCCTAGGGTTAGGGTTAGGTGTATGGTTTGATTTTGGCTTCTGGTTAGGATATGTTTGAACTTAGTGTGAGGGAGTAATTTTAGGGCTACTGTTAGTTTTCGGGTAACTGTTACGGTTGGAGTTAGCGTCAGAGTCAAGTTAGGGTTGGGGTTGAGCTTAAGGTGTCCGCCTAGGGTTAGGGTTAGGTGTATGGTTTGATTTAGGCTTCAGGTTAGGTTAGGTTTGAAGTTAGTTTCAGGGAGTAAGTTTAGGGCTACTGTTAGTTTTCGGTTAACTGTTACAGTTGGAGTAAGCGTCATGGTCAGGTTAGGTTTGGGGTTGAGCTTAAGGTGTCCACCTAGGGTTAGGGTTAGGTGTTTGGTTTGATTTAGGCTTCAGGTTAGGTTAGGTTTGAACTTAGTTTGAGGGAGTAAGTTTAGGGCTACTGTTAGTTTTCGTTTAACTGTTACGGTTGGAGAAAGCGTCAGGGTCAGGTTAGGGTGGGGGTTAAGCATAAGGTGTCCGCCTAGGGTTAGGGTTAGGTCTATGGTTTCTTTTAGGCTTCAGGTTACGTTAGTAGTGAACTTAGTTTGAGGGTGTAAGTTTAGGGCTACTGTTAGTTTTCGGTTTAGTGTTACGGTTGGATTTAGCCTCAGGGTCAGGTTAGGGTTGGGGTTAAGCTTAAGGTGTCCGCCTAGGGTTAGGGTTAGGTCTGTGGTTTGAATTAGGCTTCAGTTTAGGTTAGGTTTGAAGTTAGTTTGAGGGAGTAAGTTTAGGGCTACTGTTAGTTTTCGGTTAACTGTTTCAGTTGGAGTAAGCGTCATGGTCAGGGTAGGGTGGGGGTTAAGCATAAGGTGTCCGCGTACAGTTAGGGTTAGGTCTATGATTTGATTTAGGGTTCAGGTTAGGTTAGGTTTGAACTTAGTTTGAGGGAGTCAGTTTAGGGGTACTGTTAGTTTTCGGTTCAGTGTTACGGTTGGAGATAGCGTCATGGTCAAGTTAGGGTTGGGGTTGAGATTCAGGTGTCCGCCTAGGGTTAGGGTTAGGTCTATGGTTTGAGTTAGGCTTCAGGTTAGGTTAGGTTTGAACTTAGTTTGAGGGAGTAAGTTTATGCCTATTGTATTTTTTGGTTCAGTGTTACGGTTGACTTTAGGCTCAGGGTCAGGTTAGGGTTGGGGTCAAGCTTAAGGTGTCCGCCTAGGGTTAGGGTTAGGTCTATTGTTTGAGTTAGGCTTCAGGTTAGGTTAGGTTTGAACTTAGTTTGAGGGAGTAAGTTTAGGGCTACTGTTAGTTTTCGGTTCAGTGTTACGGTTGGAGTTAGCGTGAGGGTCAGTTTAGGGTTGGGGTTGAGCTTAAGGTGTCCTCCTAGGGTTATTGTTAGGATTAGGTCTGTGGTTTGAGTTAGGCTACAGGTTAGGTTAGGTTTGAACTTAGTGTGAGGGAGTTAGTTTTGGGGTACTGTTAGTTTTCGGTTCAGTGTTACGGTTGGAGATAGCGTCAGGTTCAGGTTAGGGTTGTGATTGAGCTTCAGGTGTCCGCCTAGGGTTAGGGTTAGGTCTATGGTGTGAGTTAGGCTTCAGGTTAGGTTAGGTTTGAACTTAGTTTGAGGGAGTAATTTTAGGGCTACTGTTAGTTTTCGGTTCAGTGTTACGGTTAGAGATAGCGTCAGGGTCTGGTTAGGGTTGTGGTTGAGTTTCAGGTGTCCGCCTAGGGTTAGGGTTAGGTCTATGGTTTGAGTTAGGCTTCAAGATAGGTTAGGTTTGAAGTTAGTTTGAGGGAGTAAGTTTAGGGCTACTGTTAGTTTTCGGTTAACTCTTTCGGTTGGAGTAAGCGTCAGGGTCAGGTTAGTTTTGGGGTTGAGCTTAAGGTGTCCGCCTAGGGTTAGTGTTAGGTGTATGGTTTGATTTAGGCTTCAGGTTAGGTTAGGTTTGAACTTAGTTTGAGTGAGTAAGTTTAGGGCTACTGTTAGTTTTCGGTTCAGTGTTACGGTTGGAGATAGCATCAGGGTCAGGTTAGGTTTGGGGTTGAGCTTAAGGTGTCCGCCGAGGGTTAGGGTTAGGTGTATGGTTTGATTTAGCCTTCAGGTTAGGTTAGGTTTGAACTTAGTTTGAGGGAGTAAGTTTAGGGCTACTGTTAGTCTTCGGTTCAGTGTTACGGTTGGAGTTAATGTGAGGCTCAGGTTAGGGTTGCTGTTGAGCTTAAGGTGTTCGCCTAGGGTTAGGGTTATGTGTATGTTTTGATTTAGGCTTCAGGTTAGGTTAGGCTTGAACTTAGTTTGAGGGAGTAAGGTTAGGGCTACTGTTAGTTTTCGTTTAACTGTTACGGTTGGAGTAAGCGTCAGGGTCAGGTTAGGGTGGGGGTTAAGCATAAGGTGTCCGCCTAGGGTTAGGGTTATGTCTATGGTTTCACTTAGGCTTCAGGTTAGGTTAGGTTTGAACTTAGTTTGAGGGAGTAAGTTTAGGGCTACTGTTAGTTTTCGGTTCAGTGTTACGGTTGGAGATAGCGTCGGGGTCAGGTTAGGGTTGGGTTTGAGCTTAAGGTGTCGGCCTAGGGTTAGGGTTAGGTCTGTGGTTTGAGTTAGTCTTCAGGTTACGTTAGGTTTGAACATAGATTGAGGGAGTAAGTTTAGGGCTACTGTTAGTTTTCGGTTCAGTGTTACGGTTGGAGATAGCGTCAGGGCCAGGTTAGGGTTGGGGTTGAGCTTCAGGTGTCCACCTAGGGTTAGGGTTAGGTCTATGGTTTGAGTTAGGCTTCAGGTTAGGTTAGGTTTGAACTTAGTTTGAGGGAGTAAGTTTAGGGCTACTGTTAGTCTTCGGTTCAGTGTTACGGTTGGAGTTAGTGTGAGGCTCAGGTTAGGGTTGCGGTTGAGCTTAAGGTGTTCGCCTAGGGTTAGGGTTATGTGTTTGTTTTGATTTAGGCTTCAGATTAGGTTAGGCTTGAACTTAGTTTGAGGGAGTAAGGTTAGGGCTACTGTTAGTTTTCGTTTAACTGTTAGGGTTGGAGTAAGCGTCAGGGTCAGGTTAGGGTGGGGGTTAAGCATAAGGTGTCCGCCTAGGGTTAGGGTTATGTCTATGGTTTCATTTAGGCTTCAGGTTAGGTTAGGTTTGAACTTAGTTTGAGGGAGTAAGTTTAGGGCTACTGTTAGTTTTCGGTTCAGTGTTACGGTTGGAGATAGCGTCGGGGTCAGGTTAGGGTTGGGTTTGAATTTAAGGTGTCGGCCTAGGGTTAGGGTTAGGTCTGTGGTTTGATTTAGGCTTCAGGTTAGGTTAGGTTTGAACTTAGTTTTAGGGAGTAAGTTTAGGGCTACTGTTAGTTTTCAGTTCAGTGTTACGGTTGGAGTTAGCGTGAGGGTCAGGTTAGCGTTGGTGTTGAGCTTAAGGTGTCCACCTAGGGTTAGGTTTAGGTCTATGGTTTGAGTTAGGCTTCAGGTTAGGTTAGGTTTGAACTTAGTTTGAGGGAGTCCGTTTAGGGCTACTGTTAGTTTTCTGTTAACTGTTATGGTTGAAGCAAGCGTCAGTGTCAGGTTAGGGTGTGGGTTAAGCATAAGATGTCCGCCTAGGGTTAGGGTTAGGTCTATGGTTTGAGTTAGGCTTCAGGTTAGATTAGGTTTGAACTTTTTTTGAGGGAGGCTGTTTAGGGCTACTGTTATTATTCGTTTAACTGTTATGGTTGGAGTAAGTGTCAAGGTCAGGTTAGGGTGGGAGTTAAGCTTAAGGTGTCTGCCTAGGGTTAGGGTTAGGTCTATGATTTGAGTTAGGCTTCAGGTTAGGTTAGGTTTGAACTTAGTTTGAGTGAGTAAGTTTAGGGCTACTGTTAGTTTTCGGTTAACTGTTACAGTTGCATTAAGCGTCAGGGTCAGGTTAGGTTGGGGGTTAAGCATAAGGTGTCCGCCTAGGGTTAGGGTTAGGTCTATGGTTTGATTTAGGCCTCAGGTTACGTTATGTTTGTACTTCGTTTGAGGGAGTAAGTTTAGGGCTACTGTTAGTTTTCGCTTAACTGTTACGGTTGGAGTAAGCGTCAGGGTCAGGTTAGGTTTGGGGTTGAGCTTAAGGTGTCCGCCTAGGGTTAGGGTTAGGTGTATGGTTTGATTTAGGCTTCAGGTTAGGTTAGGTTTGAACGTAGTTTGAGGGAGTAAGTTTAGGGCTACTGTTAGTTTTCCATTCAGTATTATGGTAGGAGTAAGCGTCAGGGTCAGGTTAGGGTTGGGGTTAGCTTGAGGTGTCCGCTTAGGGTTAGGCTTAGGTCCATGGTTTGATTTAGGCTCCAGGTTAGGTTACGTTTGAACTTAGTTTGATTGAGTAAGTTTAGGGTTACTGTTTGTTTTCGGTTCAGTGTTACGGTTGGAGATGGCGTCAGGGTCAGGTTAGGGTTGGAGTTGAGCTTAAGGTGTCCGCCTAGGGTTTGGGTTAGGTCTGTGGTTTGATTTAGGCTTCAGGTTACGTTACGTTTGAACTTAGTTTGAGTGAGTACGTTTAGGGCTACTGTCAGTTTTCGGTTCAGTGTTACGGTTGGAGATAGCGTCAGGGTCAGGTTAGGGTTGGGGTTGAGCTTCAGGTGTCCGCCTATTGTTAGGGTTAGGTCTATGATTTGACTTAGGCTTCAGGTTAGGTTAGGTTTGAACTTAGTTTGAGCGAGTAAGTTTAGGGCTAGTCTTAGTTTTCGGTTCAGTGATATGGCTGGTGTTAGCCTGGAGGTCAGGTTAGGGTTGGGGTTGAGCTTAAGGTGTCCGCCTTGTGTTAGGGTTAGGTGTATGGTTTGATATCTGCTTCAGGTTAGGTTGGGTTTGAACTTAGTTTGAGGGAGTAAGTTTAGGGCTACTGTTAGTTTTCGGGTAACTGTTACGGTTGGAGTAAGCGTCAGGGCCAGGTTAGGGTTGGGGTTGAGCTTAAGGTGTCCGCCTAGGGTTAGGGTTAGGTGTATGGTTTGATTTAGGCTTCAGGTTTGGTTAGCTTTGAACTTAGTTTGAGGGAGTAAGTTTAGGGCTACTGTTAGTTTTCGGTTAACTGTTTCGGTTGGAGTAAGCGTCAGGGTCAGGTTAGTTTTGGGGTTGAGCTTAAGGTGTCCGCCTAGGGTTAGGGTTAGGTGTATGGTTTGATTTAGGCTTCAGGTTAGGTTAGGTTTGAACTTAGTTTGAGTGAGTAAGTTTAGGGCTACTGTTAGTTTTCGGTTCAGTGTTACGGTTGGAGTTAGCATCAGGGTCAGGTTAGGGTGGGGGTTAAGCATAAGGTGTCCACCTATGGTTAGGGTTAGGTCTATGGTTTGATTTAGGCCTCAGGTTACGTTATGTTTGTACTTCGTTTGAGGGAGTAAGTTTAAGGCTACTGTTAGTTTTCGCTTAACTGTTACGGTTGGAGTAAGCGTCAGGGTCAGGTTAGGTTTGGGGTTGAGCTTAAGGTGTCCGCCTAGGGTTAGGGTTAGGTGTATGGTTTGATTTAGGCTTCAGGTTAGGTTAGGTTTGAACGTAGTTTGAGGGAGTAAGTTTAGGGCTACTGTTAGTTTTCCGTTCAGTATTATGGTAGGAGTTAGCGTCAGGGTCAGGTTAGGGTTGGGGTTAGCTTGAGGTGTCCGCCTAGGGTTAGGCTTAGGTCCATGGTTTGATTTAGGCTCCAGGTTAGGTTACGTTTGAACTTAGTTTGATTGAGTAAGTTTAGGGTTACTGTTTGTTTTCGGTTCAGTGTTACGGTTGGAGATGGCGTCAGGGTCAGGTTATGGTTGGAAATGAGCTTAAGGTGTCCGCCTAGGGTTAGGGTTAGGTCTGTGGTTTGATTTAGGCTTCAGGTTACGTTACGTTTGAACTTAGTTTGAGTGAGTACGTTTAGGGCTACTGTCAGTTTTCGGTTCAGTGTTACGGTTGGAGATAGCGTCAGGGTCAGGTTAGGGTTGGGGTTGAGCTTCAGGTGTCCGCCTATTGTTAGGGTTAGGTCTATGATTTGACTTAGGCTTCAGGTTAGGTTAGGTTTGAACTTAGTTTGAGCGAGTAAGTTTAGGGCTAGTCTTAGTTTTCGGTTCAGTGATATGGCTGGTGTTAGCCTGGAGGTCAGGTTAGGGTTGGGGTTGAGCTTAAGGTGTCCGCCTTGTGTTAGGGTTAGGTGTATGGTTTGATATCTGCTTCAGGTTAGGTTGGGTTTGAACTTAGTTTGAGGGAGTAAGTTTAGGGCTACTGTTAGTTTTCGGGTAACTGTTACGGTTGGAGTAAGCGTCAGGGCCAGGTTAGGGTTGGGGTTGAGCTTAAGGTGTCCGCCTAGGGTTAGGGTTAGGTGTATGGTTTGATTTAGGCTTCAGGTTTGGTTAGCTTTGAACTTAGTTTGAGGGAGTAAGTTTAGGGCTACTGTTAGTTTTCGGTTAACTGTTTCAGTTGGAGTAAGCGTCAGGGTCAGGTTAGTTTTGGGGTTGAGCTTAAGGTGTCCGCCTAGGGTTAGGGTTAGGTGTATGGTTTGATTTAGACTTCAGGTTAGGTTAGATTTGAACTTAGTTTGAGTGAGTAAGTTTAGGGCTACTGTTAGTTTTCGGTTCAGTGTTACGGTTGGAGTTAGCGTCAGGGTCATGGTAGGGTTGGGGTTAAGCTTAAGGTGTCCGCCTAGGGTTAGGGTTGGGTGTATGGTTTGATTTAGGCTTCAGGTTAGGTTATGTTTGAACTTAGTTTGAGGGAGTAAGTTTAGGGCTACTAGGGCTACTGTCAGTTTTCGGTTAACTGTTACGGTTGGAATAAGCATCAGGGTCAGGTTAGGGTGGGGGTTGAACTTCAGGTGTCCGCCTAGGGTTAGGGTTAGGTCTGTGGTTTGAGTTAGGCTTCAGGTTAGGTTAGGTTTGAACTAAGTTTGAGGGAGTAAGTTTAGGGATACTGTTACTTTTCGGTTCAGTGTTATGGTTGGAGTTAGCATGAGAGTCAGGTTAGGGTTGGGGTTGAGCTTAAGGTGTCCGCCTAGGGTTAGGGTTGGGTGTATGGTTTGATTTAGGCTTCAGGTTAGTTTAGGTTTGAACTTAGTTTGAGGGAGTAAGTTTAGGGCTACTGTTAGTTTTCTATTAAATGTTACGGGTGGAGTAAGCGTCACGGTCCGGTTAGGGTGGGGGCTAAGCATAAGGTGTCCGCCTAGGTTTAGGGTTAGGTCTATGGTTTGAGTTAGGCTTCAGGTTAGTGTAGGTTTCAACTTAGATTGAGGGAGGAAGTTTAGGGCTTCTGTTAGTTTTTGGTTAACTGTTACGGTTGGAGTAAGCGTCAGGGTCAGGTTAGGGTGGGAGTTAAGCTTAAGGTGTCCGCCTAGGATTAGGGTTAGGTCTATGATTTGAGTTAGGCTTCAGGTTAGGTTAGGTTTGAACTTAGTTTGAGGGAGTAAGTTTAGGGCTACTGTTAGTTTTCGGTTAACTGTTACTGTTGGAGTAAGCGTCAGGGTCATGTTAGTGTTGGGGTTGAGCTTCAGGTGTCCGCCTAGGGTTAGGGTTAGGTCTATGGTTTGAGTTAGGCTTCAGGTTAGGTTACTTTTGAACTTAGTTTGAGGGAGTAAGTTTAGGGCTACTGTTAGTTTTCGGTTAACTGTTTCGGTTGGAGTAAGCCTCAGGGTCAGGTTAGTTTTGGGGTTGAGCTTAAGGTGTCCGCCTAGGTTTAGGGTTAGGTCTATTGTTTGAGTTAGGCTTCAGGTTAGTGTAGGTTTCAACTTAGTTTGAGGGAGGAAGTTTAGGGCTTCTGTTAGTTTTCGGTTAACTGTTACGGTTGGAGTAAGCGTCAGGGTCAGGTTAGGGTGGGAGATAAGCTTAAGGTGTCCGCCTAGGATTAGGGTTAGGTCTATGATTTGAGTTAGGCTTCAGGTTAGGTTAGGTTTGAACTTAATTTGAGGGAGTAAGTTTAGGGCTACTGTTAGTTTTCGGTTAACTGTTACTGTTGGAGTAAGCGTCAGGGTCATGTTTGTGTTGGGGTTGAGCTTCAGGTGTCCGCCTAGGGTTAGGGTTAGGTCTATGGTTTGAGTTAGGCTTCAGGTTAGGTTACTTTTGAACTTAGTTTGAGGGAGTAAGTTTAGGGCTACTGTTAGTTTTCGGTTAACTCTTTCGGTTGGAGTAAGCGTCAGGGTCAGGTTAGTTTTGGGGTTGAGCTTAAGGTGTCCGCCTAGGGTTAGTGTTAGGTGTATGGTTTGATTTAGGCTTCAGGTTAGGTTAGGTTTGAACTTAGTTTGAGTGAGTAAGTTTAGGGCTACTGTTAGTTTTCGGTTCAGTGTTACGGTTGGAGTTAACTTCAGGGTCATGATAGCGTTGGGGTTAAGCTTACGGTGTCCGCCTAGGGTTAGGGTTAGGTGTATGGTTTGATTTAGGCTTCACTTTAGGTTAGCTTTGAACTTAGTTTGAGGGTGTAAGTTTAGGGCTACTGTTAGTTATCCGGTAAATGTTACGGTTTGCGTTAGCGTCAGGGCCAGGTTAGGGTTGTGGTTGAGCTTAAGGTGTCGGCCAAGGTTTAGGGTTAGGTGCATGGTTTGATTTAGGCTTCAGGTTAGGTTATGTTTGAACTTAGTTTGAGGGAGTAAGTTTAGGGCTACTGTTAGTTTTCGGTTAACTGTTTCGGTTGGAGTAAGTGTCAGGGTCATGTTACGTTTGGGGTTGGGCTCAAGGTGTCCGCCTAGGGTTAGGGTTAGGTGTATGGTTTGATTTAGGCTTCAGGTTAGGTTAGGTTTGGACTTAGTTTGAGGGAGTAAGTTTAGGGCTACTGTTAGTTTTCGGTTCAGTATTATGGTTGGAGTTAGCGTCAAGTTAGGTTAGGGTTGGGGTTAGCTTGAGGTTTAAGCCTAGGGTTAGGGTTAGGTCTATGGTTTGAGTTAGGCTTCAGGTTAGGTTAGATTTGAACTTTGTTTGAGGGAGTAAGTTTAGGGCTACTGTTAGTTTTCGGTTAACTGTTTCGGTTGGAGTTAGCATCCGGGTCAGGTTAGGGTTGGGGATGAGCTTAAGATGTCCGCCTAGGGTTAGTGTTAGGTCTATGGTTTGAGATAGGCTTCAGGTTAGGTTAGGTTTGAACTTAGTTTGAGAGAGTCCGTTTAGGGCTACTGTTAGTTTTCTGTTAACTGTTATGGTTGGAGCAAGCGTCAGGGTCAGGTTAGGGTGGGGATTAAGCATTAGATGTCCGCCTAGTGTTAGGCTTAGGTCTATGGTTTGAGTTAGGCTTCAGGTTAGGGTAGGTTTGAACTTAGTTTGAGGGAGGAAGTTTAGGGCTACTGTTAGTTTTCGTTTAACTGTTACGGTTGGAGTAAGCGTCAGGGTCAGGTTAGGGTGGGGGTTGAGCTTCAGGTGTCCGCCTAGGGTTAGGGTTAGGTCTATGGTTTGAGTTAGGCTTCAGGTTAGGTTAGGTTTGAACTTAGTTTGAGGGAGTAAGTTTAGGGATACTGTTACTTTTCGGTTCAGTGTTATGGTTGGAGTTAGCATGAGAGTCAGGTTAGGGTTGGGGTTGAGCTTAAGGTGTCCGCCTAGGGTTAGGGTTGGTTGTATGGTTTCATTTAGGCTTCAGGTTAGTTTAGGTTTGAACTTAGTTTGAGGGAGTAAGTTTAGGGCTACTGTTAGTTTTCTGTTAAATGTTACAGGTGAAGTAAGCGTCAGGGTCCGGTTAGGGTGGGGTTAAGCATAAGGTTTCCGCCTAGGGTTAGGGATAGGTCTATGGTTTGAGTTAGGCTTCAGGTTAGTGTAGGTTTCAACTTAGTTTGAGGGAGGAAATTTAGGGCTTCTGTTAGTTTTCGGTTAACTGTTACGGTTGGAGTAAGCGTCAGGGTCAGGTTAGGGTGGGAGTTAAGCTTAAGGTGTCCACCTAGGATTAGGGTTAGGTCTATGATTTGAGTTAGGCTTCAGGTTAGGTTAGGTTTCAACTTAGTTTGAGTAAGTAAGTTTAGGGCTACTGTTAGTTTTCGGTTCAGTGTTACGGTTGGAGTTAGCGTCAGGGTCATGGTAGGGTTGGGGTTAAGCTTACGGTGTCCGCCTAGGGTTAGGGTTAGGTCTATGGTTTGAGTTAGGCTTCAGGTTAGGTTAGGTTTGAACTTAGTTTGAGGGAGTAAGTTTAGGGCTACTGTTAGTTTTCTGTTAAATGTTAGGGGTTAGTAAGCGTCAGGGTCCGGTTAGGGTGGGAGTTAAGCATAAGGTGTCCGCCTAGGTTTAGGGTTAGGTCTATGGTTTTATTTAGGCTTCAGGATAGGTTACGTTTGAACTTAGTTTGAGTGAGTTAGTTTAGGGCTCCTGTTAGTTTTCGGTTCAGTGTTATGGTTGGAGTTAGCGTGAGGTTCCGGTTAGGATTGGGGTTGAGCTTCAGGTGTCCGCCTAGGGTTAGGGTTAGATGTATGGTTTGAGTTAGGCTTCAGGTTAGGTTAGGTTAGAACTTAATTTGAGGGAGTAAATTTAGGGCTACTGTTAGTTTTCGGTTAACTGTTACAGTTGGAGTAAGCGTCAGGGTCAGCTTAGGGTGGGGTTTAAGCTTAAGGTGTCCACCTAGGGTTAGGGTTAGTTCTATTCTTTGAGTTAGGCTTCAGGTTAGGTTAGGTTTGAACTTAGTTTGAGGGAGTAAGTTTAGGGCTACTGTTAGTTTTCGGTTCAGTGTTACGGTTGAATTTAGCGTCAGAGTCAGGTTAGGGTGGGGGTTAAGCATAAGGTGTCCGCCTAGGGTTAGGGTTAGTTCTATAGTTTGAGTGAGGCTTCATGTTAGGTTAGGTTTGAACTTAGTTTGAGTGAGTAAGTTTAGGGCTACTCTAAGTTTTTTGTTCAGTGATATGGTTGGAGTTATCCTGGAGATCAGGTTATGGTTGGGGTTGAGCTTAAGGTGTCCGCCTAGGGTTAGAGTTAGGTGTATGGTTTGATTTAGGCTTCAGGTTAGGTTAGGTTTGAAGTTAGTTTGAGGGAGTAAGTTTAGGGCTACTGTTAGTTTTCGGTTAACTGTTACAGTTGGAGTAAGCGTCAGGGTCAGTTTAGGGTGGGGGTTAAGCATAAGGTGTCCGCCTAGGGTTAGAATTAGGTCTATGATTTGATTTAGGCTTCAGGATAGGTTAGCTTTGAACTTAGTTTGAGGGAGTAAGTTTAGGGCTACTCTTAGTTTTCAGTTAACTGTTACGGTTGGAGTAAGCGTCAGGGTCAGGTTAGGTTTGGGGTTGAGCTTAAGGTGTCTGCCTAGGGGTAGGGTTAGGTGTATGGTTTGATTTAGGATTCAGGTTAGGTTAGGTTTGAACTTACTTTGAGGGAGTAAGTTTCGGGCTACTGTTAGTTTTCGGGTAACTGTTACCGTTGGAGTAAGCGTCAGGTTCAGGTTAGGTTTGGGGTTCAGCTTAAGGTGTCCACCTAGGGTTAGGGTTAGGTGTATGGTTTGATTTAGGCTTCAGGTAATGTTAGGTTTGAACTTAGTTTGAGGGAGTAAGTTTAGGGCTATTGTTAGTTTTCCTTTAAGTGTTATGGTTGGAGTAAGCGTAAGGGTCAGGTTAGAGTGGGGGTTAAGCATAAGGTGTCCGCCTAGGGTTAGGGTTAGGTCTATGGTTTCATTTAGGCTTCAGGTAAGGTTAGGATTGAACTTAGTTTGAGGGAGTAAGTTTAGGGATACTGGTAGTTTTCGGTTCAGTGTTATGGTAGGATTTAGCCTCAGGGTCAGGTTAGGGTTGGGGTTAAGCTTAAGGTGTCCGCTTAGGTTTAGGGTTAGGTCTATTGTTTGAGTTAGGCTTCAGGTTAGGTTAGGTTTGAACTTAGTTTGAGGGAGTATGTTTAGGGCTACTCTTAGTTTTCGGTTCAGTGTTACGGTTGGAGTTAGCGTGAGGGTCAGGTTAGGGTTGGGGTTGAGCTTAAGGAGTCCGCCTAGGGTTAGGGTTAGGTCTGTGGTTTGATTTAGGCTTCAGTTTAGGTTACGTTTGAACTTGGTTTGAGTGAGTAAGTTTAGGGCTACTGTTAGTTTTCGGTTCAGTGTTACGGTTGGAGATAACGTCAGGGTCAGGTTAGGGTTGGAGTTGAGCTTAAGGTGTCGGCCTAGCGTTAGGTTTAGGTCTGTGGTTTGATTTAGGCTTCAGGTTAGGTTACGTTTGAACTTAGTTTGAGTGAGTATGTTTAGGGCTACTGTTAGTTTTCGGTTCAGTGTTACGGTTGGAGATAGCGTTAGGGTCACGTTAGGTTTAGGGTTGAGCTTCAGGTGTCCGCCTAGGGTTAGGGTTAGGTCTATGGTTTGAGTTAGGCTTCAGGTTAGGTTAGGTTTGAACTTAGTTTGACGGATTAAGTTTAGGGCTATTGTTAGTTTTCGTTTCAGTGTTACTGTTGGAGATAGCGTCAGGGTCAGGTTAGGGATGGGGTTGAGCTTCAGGTGTCCGCCTATTGTTAGGGTTAGGTCTATGATTTTATTTAGGCTTCAGGTTAGGCTAGGTTTGCACTTAGTTTGAGGGAGTAAGTTTAGGGCTAATGTTAGTTTTTAGTTCATGTTACGGTTGGATTTAGCCTCAGTGTCAGGTTAAGGTTGGGGTTAAGCTTAAGGTTTCCGCCTAGGGTTAATGTTTGGTCTATTGTTTGAGTTGGGCTTCAGGTTCAGTTAGGTTTTAACTTAGTTTGAGGGAGTAAGTTTAGGGCTACTGTTAGTTTTCGGTTCAGTGTTACGGTTGGAGTTAGCGTGAGGGTCAGGTTAGGGTTGGGGTTGAGCTTAAGGTGTCATCCTAGGTTTAGGCTTAGGTCTGTGGTTTGAGTTAGTCTTCAGGTTAGGTTAGGTTTGAACTTAGTTTGAGGGAGTAAGTTTAGGGCTACTGTTAGTTTTCGGGTAACTGTTACGGTTGGAGTAAGCGTTAGGGTCAGGTTAGGTTTCGGGTTGAGCTTAAGGTGTCCGCCTAGTGTTAGGGTTAGGTGTATGGTTCGATTTAGGCTTCAGGTTAGGTTACGTTTGAACTTAGTTTGAGGGACTAAGTTTAGGGCTTCTGTTAGTTTTTGGTTCAGTATTATGGTTGGAGTTAGCGTCAGGGCCAGGTTAGGGTTGGGGTTAGCTTGAGGTGTCCGCCTAGGCTTAGGTTTAGGTCTATGGTTTGAGTTAGGCTTCCGGTTACGTTAGGTTTGAACTTAGTTTGAGGGAATAAGTTTAGGGCTACTGTTAGTTTTCAGTTCAGGGTTACGGTTGGAGTTAGCGTCAGGGTCAGGTTCGGGGTGGGGATGAGATTAAGGTATCCGCCTAGGTTTAAGGTAAGGTCTATGGTTTGATTTAGGCTTCAGGTTAGTTTAGGTTTGAACTTAGTTTGAGGGAATAAGTTAAGGGCTACTCTTAGTTTTCAGTTAACTGTTACAGGTGGAGTAAGCGTCAGGGTCAGTTTAGGGTGGAAGTTAAGCATAAGGTGTCCGCCTAGGGTTAGGGTTAGGTCTGTGGTTTGATTTAGGCTTCAGGTTATGTTAGGATTGAGCTTAGTTTGAGTGAGTATGTTTAGGGCTACTGTTAGTTTTCGGTTCATTGTTACGGTTGGAGATAGCGTTAGGGTCAGGTTAGGGTTGGGATTGAGCTTGAGATGTCCGCCTAGGGTTAGGGTTAGGTCTATGGTTTGAGTTAGGCTTCAGGTTAGGTTAGGTTTCAACTTAGTTTGAGGGAGTAAGTTTAGGGCTATTGTTAGTTTTCGGTTCAGTGTTACTGTTGGAGATAGTGTCAGGGTCAGGTTAGGGTTGGGGTTGAGCTTCAGTTGTCCGCCTATTGTTAGGGTTAGGTCTATGATTTGAGTTAGTCTTCAGGTTAGGTTACGTTTGAACTTAGTTTGAGGGAGTAAGTTTAGGGCTACTGTTAGTTTTCTGATCAGTGTTACGGTTGGATTTAGCCTCAGGGTCTGGTTAGGGTTGGGGTTAAACTTAAGGTGTCCGCCTAGGGTTAGGGTTAGGTCTATTGTTTGATTTAGGCTTCAGGTTAGGTTAGGTTTGAACTTAGTTTGAGCGAGTAAGTTTAGGGCTACTGTTAGTTTTCGTTTAACTTTTATAGTTGGAGTAAGCGTCAGGGTCAGGTTAGAGTAGGGGTTAAGCATAAGGTGTCCGCCTAGGGTTAGGGTTAGGTCCATGGTTTCATTTAGGCTTCAGGTAAGGTTAGGTTTGAACTTAGTTTGAGGGAGTAAGTTTAGGGCTACTGGTAGTTTTCGGTTCAGTGTTACGGTTGGATTTAGCCTCAGGGTCAGGTTAGGTTTTGGGTTAAGCTTAAGGTGTCCGCCTAGGTTTAGGGTTAGGTCTATTGTTTCAGTTAGGCTTCAGGTTAGGTTAGGTTTGAACTTAGTTTGAGGGAGTAAGTTTAGGGCTACTGTTAGTTTTCGGTTCAGTGTTACGGTTGGAGTTAGCGTGAGGGTCAGGTTAGGGTTGGGGTTGAGCTTAAGGTGTCTGCCTAGGGTTAGGGTTAGGTCTGTGGTTTGAGTTAGGATTCAGGTTAGGTTAGGTTTGAACTTAGTTTGAGGGCCTAAGTTTAGGGCTACTGTTAGTTTTCGCGTAACTGTTACGGTTCGAGTTAGCGTCAGGGCCAGGTTATGGTTGGGGTTGAGCTTAAGGTGTCGGCCTAGAGTTACGGTTAGGTGTATGGTTTGATTTAGGCTTCAGGTTCGGTTATGTTTGAACTTAGTTTGAGGGCGTAAGTTTAGGGCTACTGTTAGTTTTCGGTTAACTGTTACGGTTGGAGATAGCGTCAGGGTCAGTTTAGGTTTGGGGTTGAGCTTCAGGTGTCGGCCTAGGGTTAGGGTTAGGTGTATGGTTTGATTTAGGCTTCAGGTTAGGTTAGGTTTGAAGTTAGTTTGAGTGAGTAAGTTTAGGGCTACTGTTAGTTTTCGGTTAACTCTTACAGTTGGAGTAAGCGTCAGGGTCAGGGTAGGGTGGGGTTTAAGCATAAGGTGTCCGCCTAGAGTTAGGGTTAGGTTTATGATTTGATTTAGGCTTCAGGTTAGGTTAGGTTTGAACTTAGTTTGAGGGAGTCAGTTTAGGGCTACTGTTAGTTTTCGGTTCAGTATTACGGTTGGATTTAGCCTCAGGGTCAGGATAGGGTTGGGGTTAAGCTTAAGGTTTCCGCCTAGGGTTAGGGTAAGTTCTATTGTTTGAGTTAGGCTTCAGGTTAGGTTAGGTTTGAACTTAGTTTGAGGGAGTAAGTTTAGGGCTACTGTTAGTTTTTGGTTCAGTGTTACGTTTGGAGTTAGCATGAGGGTCCGGTTAGGGTGGGGGTTGAGCTTAAGGTGTCCGCCTAGGGTTAGGGTTAGGTCTATAGTTTGAGTTAGCCTTCAGGTTTGGTTAGGTTTGAACTTGGTTTGATGGAGTAAGTTTAGGGCTATTGTTAGTTTACGGTTCAGTGTTAACGGTTGGAGTTAGCGTGAGGGTCACGTTAGGGTTGGCGTTGAGTTTAAGGTGTCCGCCTAGGGTTAGGGTTAGGTGTATGTTTAGATTTAGGCTTCAGGTTATGTTAGGTTTGAACTTAGTTTGAGGGAGTAAGTTTAGAACTACTCTTAGTTTTCGGGTAACTGTTACTGTTGGAATTAGCGTCAGGGCCAGGTTAGGGTTGGGGTTGAGCTTAAGGTGTCCGCCTAGGGTTAGGGTTAGGTTTATGGTTTGATTTAGGCTTCACGTTATGTTAGGTTTGAACTTAGTTTGAGGGAGTAAGTTTACGGCTACTGTTAGTTTTCGGGAAACTGTTACGGTTGGAGTTAGCGTCAGGGCCAGGTTAGGGTTGAGTTGAGATTAAGGTGTCCGCCTTGGGTTAGGGTTATGTGTATGGTTTCATTTAGGCTTAAGGTTACGTTAGGTTTGAAGTTAGTTTGATGGAGTAAGTTTAGGGCTACTGTTAGTTTTCGGTTAACTGTTACGGTTGGAGTAAGCGTCAGGGTCAGGTTAAGGTGGGGGTTAAGCATAAGGTGTCCGCCTAGGGTTAGGGTTAGGTCTATGGTTTCATTTAGGCTTCAGGTTAGGTTAGGATTGAACTTAGTTTGAGGGAGTAAGTTTAGGGCTACTCTTAGTTATCGGTTCACTGATATGGTTGGAGTTAGCCTGGAGGTCACGTTAGGGTTGGGGTTGAGCTTAAAGTGTCCGCCTAGGGTTAGGGTTAGGTGTATGATTTGATTTAGGCTTCAGGTTAGGTTAGGTTTGAAGTTAGTTTGAGGGAGTAAGTTTAGGGCTACTGTTAGTTTTCGGTTCAGTGTTACGGTTGGAGTTAGCGTGAGGGTCAGGTTAGGGTTGGGGTTGAGCTTAAGATGTCCGCCTAGGGTTAGGGTTAGGTCTATTGTTTGAGTTAGGCTTCAGGTTAGGTTAGGTTTGAACTTAGTTTGACGGAGTAAGTTTAGGGCTACTGTTAGTTTGCGATTCAGTGTTATGGTTGGAGATAGCGTCAGGGTCAGGTTAGGGTTGGGGTTGAGCTTCAGGTGTCCGCCTAGGGTTAGGGTTAGGTCTATGGTTTGAGTTAGGCTTCAGGTTAGATTAGGTTTAAGGTTAGTTTGAGGGTGTAAGTTCAGGGCTACTGTTAGTTTTCGGTTAACTGTTACAGTTGGAGTAAGCGTCAGGGTCAGGTTAGGGTGGGGGTTAAGCATAAGTTGTCCGCCTAGGGTTAGGGTTAGGTCTATGATTTGATTTAGGCTTCAGGTTAGGTTAGTTTTGAACTTAGTTTGAGGGAGTCAGTTTAGGGCTACTGTTAATTTTCGGTTAACTGTTACGATTGGTGTAAGCGTCAGAGTCAGGTTAGGTTTGGGGTTGAGGTTAGGGTGTCCGCCTAGGGTTAGGGTTAGGTGTATGGTTTCATTTAGCCTTCAGGTTAGGTTAGGTTTGAAGTTAGTTTGCGGGAGTAAGTTTAGGGCTACTGTTAGTTTTTGGTTCAGTGTTATGTTTGGAGTTAGCGTGAGGGTCCGGTTAGGGTGGGGGTTGAGCTTAAGGTGTCCGCCTAGGGTTAGGGTTAGGTCTGTGGTATGAGTTAGGCATCAGGTTAGGTTAGGTTTGAACTTAGTTTGAGGGAGTAAGTTTAGGGCTACTGTTAGTTTTCGGGTAACTGTTACGGTTCGAGTTAGCGTCAGGGCCAGGTTATGGTTAGGGTTGAGCTTAAGGTGTCCGCCTAGAGTTACGGTTAGTTGTATGGTTTCATTTAGGCATCAGGTTAGGTTAGGTTTGAAGTTAGTTTGAGGGAGTAAGTTTAGGGCTACTGTTAGTTTTCGGTTAACTCTTACAGTTGGAGTAAGCGTCAGGGTCAGGGTAGGGTGGGGTTTAAGCATAAGGTGTCCGCCTAGAGTTAGGGTTAGGTTTATGATTTGATTTAGGCTTCAGGTTAGGTTAGGTTTGAACTTAGTTTGAGGGAGTCAGTTTAGGGCTACTGTTAGTTTTCGGTTCAGTATTACGGTTGGATTTAGCCTCAGGGTCAGGATAGGGTTGGGGTTAAGCTTAAGGTTTCCGCCTAGGGTTAGGGTAAGTTCTATTGTTTTAGTTAGGCTTCAGGTTAGGTTAGGTTTGAACTTAGTTTGAGGGAGTAAGTTTAGGGCTGCTGTTAGTTTTCGGTTCAGTGTTACGGTTGGAGTTAGCGTGAGGTTCAGGTTAGGGTTGGGGTTGAGCTTAAGGTGTCCGCCTAGGGTTAGGGTTAGGTCTGTGGTATGAGTTAGGCTTCAGGTTAGGTTAGGTTTGAACTTAGTTTGAGGGAGTAAGTTTAGGGCTACTGTTAGTTTTCGGATCAGTGTTACGGTTGGAGATAGCGTCAGGGTCAGGTTAGGGTTGGGGTTGAGCTTCAGGTGTCCGCCTAGGGTTAGGGTTAGGTCTATGGTTTGAGTTAGGCTTCAGGTTATGTTAGGTTTGAAGTTAGTTTGAGGGTGTAAGTTTAGGGCTACTGTTAGTTTTCGGTTAACTGTTACAGTTGGAGTAAGCGTCAGGGTCAGGTTAGGGTGGGTGTTAAGCATAAGTTGTCCGCCAAGGGTTAGGGTTAGGTCTATGATTTGATTTAGGCTTCAGGTTAGGTTACGTTTGAACTTAGTTTGAGAGAGTCAGTTTAGGGCTACTGTTAGTTTTCGGTTAACTGTTACAGTTGGAGTAAGCGTCAAGGTCAGGGTAGGTTTGGGGTTGAGCTTAAGGTGTCCGCCTAGGGTTAGGGTTAGGTGTATGATTTGATTTAGGCTTCAGGTTAGGTTAGGTTTGAACTTAGTTTGAGGGAGTAAGTTTAGGGCTACTGTTAGTTTTTGGTTCAGTGTTACTTTTGGAGTTAGCGTGAGTGTCCCGTTAGGATTGGGGTTGAGCTTAAGGTGTCCGCCTAGGGTTAGGGTTAGGTCTGTGATTTGAGTTAGGCTTCAGGTTAGGTTAGGTTTGAACTTAGTTTTAGGGAGTAAGTTTAGGGCTACTGTTAGTTTTCGTTTCAGTGTTACGGTTGGAGATAGCGTCAGGGTCAGGTTAGGGTTGGGGTTGACCTTCAGGTGTCGGCCTAGGGTTAGGGTTAGCTCTATGGTTTGAGTTAGGCTTCAGGTTAGGTTAGGTTTGAACTTAGTTTGATGGAGTAAGTTTAGGGCTAATATTAGTTTTCAGTTAACTGTTACAGTTGGAGTTAGCGTGAGGGTCAGGTTAGGGTTGGGTTTGAGCTTCAGGTGTCCGCCTAGGGTTAGGGTTAGGTGTATGGTTTGATTTAGGCTTCAGGTTAGGTTAGGTTTGAACTTAGTTTGAGAGAGTAAGTTTAGGGCTACTGTTAGTTTTCGTTTAACTGTTACGGTTGGAATTAGCGTGAGGGTCAGGTTAGGGTTGGGGTTGAGCTTAAGGTTTTCGCCTAGGGTTAGGGTTAGGTGTATGGTTTGATTTTGGCTTCTGGTTAGGTTAAGTTTGAACTTAGTTTGAGGGTGTAAGTTTAGGGCTACTGTTAGTTTTCGGGTAACTGTAACGGTTGCAGTTAGCGTCAGGGTCAGTTAGGGTTGGGGTTGAGCTTAAGGTGTCCGCCTAGTGTTAGGGTTAGGTGTACGGTTTGATTTAGGCTTCAGGTTAGGTTAGATTTGAAGTTAGTTTCAGAGAGTAAGTTTAGGGCTACTGTTAGTTTTCGGTTAACTGTTACAGTTGGAGTAAGCGTCAGGGTCAGGTTAGGGTTGTGGTTAAGCATAAGGTGTCCGCCTAGGGTTAGGTTTAGGTCTATGGTTTCATTTAGGCTTCAGGTTAGTTTAGGATTGAACTTAGTTTGAGGTAGTAAGTTTAGGGCTACTGTTAGTTTTTGGTTCAGTGTTACGTTTGGAGTTAGCATGAGGGTCCGGTTAGGGTTGGGGTTGAGCTTAAGATGTCCGCCTAGGGTTAGGGTTAGGTCTGTGGTTTGAGTTAGGCTTCAGGTTAGGTTAGGTTTGAACTTAGTTTGAGTGAGTAAGTTTATGGCTACTGTTAGCTTTCGGTTCAGTGTTACGGTTGGAGATAGCGTCAGGGTCAGGTTAGGGTTGGGGTTGAGCTTCAGGTGTCCGCCTAGGGTTAGGGTTAGGTCTATGGTTTGAGATAGGCTTCAGGTTAGGTTAGGTTTGAACCTAGTTTTAGGGAGTAAGTTTAGGGCTACTGTTAGTTTTAGGATCAGTGTTACGGTTGGAGTTAGCGTGAGGGTCAGGTTAGGGTTGGGTTTGAGCTTCAGGTGTCCGCCTAGGGTTAGGGTTAGGTGTATGGTTTGATTTAGGCTTCAGGTTAGGTTAGGTTTGAACTTAGTTTGAGGGAGTAAGTTTAGGGCTACTGTTAGTTTTCGGTTAACTGTTATTGTTGCAGTTAGCGTGAGGATCAGGTTAGGGTTGGTGTTGAGCTTAAGGTGTCCGCCTAGGGTTAGCGTTAGGTCTATGGTTTGAGTTAGGCTTCAGGTAAGGTTAGGTTTGAACTTAGTTTGATGGAGTAAGTTTAGGGCTACTGTTAGTTTTCGGTTCAGTGTTACGGTTGGAGTTAGCGTGAGGGTCACGTTAGGGTTGGGGTTGAGTTTAAGGTGTCCGCCTAGGGTTAGGGTTAGGTGTATGGTTAGATTTAGGCTTCAGGTTAGGTTAGGTTTGAACTTAGTTTGAGGGAGTAAGTTTAGGACTACTCTTAGTTTTCGGGTAACTGTTACTGTTGGAGTTAGCGTCAGGGCCAGGTTAGGGTTGGGGTTGAGCTTAAGGTGTTCGCCTAGGGTTAGGGTTAGGTTTATGGTTTGATTTAGGCTTCAGGTTAGGTTAGGTTTGAACTTAGTTTTAGGGAGTAAGTTTAGGGCTACTGTTAGTTTTCGGTTAACTGTTACAGTTGGAGAAAGCGTCAGGTTCAGGTTAGAGTGGAGTTTAAGCATAAGGTGTCCGCCTAGGGTTAGGGTTAGGTGTATGGTTTGATTTAGGCTTCAGGTTAGGTTAGGTTTGAAGTTAGTTTGAGGGAGTAAGTTTTGGGTTACTGTTAGTTTTCGGTTCAGTGTTACGGTTGGAGATAGCGTCAGGGTCAGGTTAGGGTTGGGGTTGAGATTCAGGTGTCCGCCTAGAGTTAGGGTTAGGTCTATGGTTTGAGATAGGCTTCAGGTTAGGTTAGGTTTGAACTTAGTTTTAGGGAGTAAGTTTAGGGCTACTGTTAGTTTTAGGATCAGCGTTACGGTTGGAGTTAGCGTGAGGGTCAGGTTAGGGTTGGGTTTGAGCTTCAGGTGTCCGCCTAGGGTTAGGGTTAGGTGTATGGTTTGATTTAGGCTTCAGGTTAAGTTAGGTTTGAACTTAGTTTGAGGGAGTAAGTTTAGGGCTACTGTTAGTTTTCGTTTAACTGTTACGGTTGGAATTAGCGTGAGGGTCAGGTTAGGGTTGGGGTTGTGCTTAAGGTTTTCACCTAGGGTTAGGGTTAGGTGTATGGTTTGATTTTGGCTTCTGGTTAGGTTAAGTTTGAACTTAGTTTGAGGGTGTAAGTTTAGGGCTACTGTTAGTTTTCGGGTAACTGTTATGGTTGGAGTTAGCGTCATGGTCAGTTAGGGTTGGGGTTGAGCTTAAGGTGTCCGCCTAGTGTTAGGGTTAGGTCTGTGGTTTGAGTTAGGCTTCAGGTTAGGTTAGGTTTGAACTTAGTTTGAGGGAGTAAGTTTAGGGCTACTGTTAGTTTTCGGTTCAGTGTTACGGTTGGAGTTAACGTGAGGGTCAGGTTAGGGTTGGGGTTGAGCTTAAGGTTTTCTACTAGGGTTAGGGTTAGGTGTATGGTTTGATTTAGGCTTTAGGTTAGGTTAGGTTTGAACTTAGTTTGAGGGAGTAAGTTTAGGGCTACTGTTAGTTTTCGGTTCAGTGTTAACGGTTCGAGTTAGCGTGAGCGTCAGGTTAGGGTTGGGGTTGAGCTTAAGGTGTCCGCCTAAGGTTAGGGTTAGGTCGGTGGTTTGAGTTAGGCTTCAGGTTAATTTAGGTTTGAACTTAGTTTGAGGGAGCAAGTTTAGGGCTACTGTTCATTTTCGGTTCAGTTTTACGGTTGGAGATAGCGTCAGGGTCAGGTTAGGGTTGGGGTTGAGCTTCAGGTGTCCGCCTAGGCTTAGGGTTAGGTCTATGGTTTGAGTTAGGCTTCAGGTTAGGTTAGGTTTGAACTTAGTTTGATTGAGTAAGTTTAGGGCTACTGTTAGTTTTCGGTTCAGTGTTACGGTTGTGGTTAGCGTGAGGGTCAGGATAGGGTTGGGGTTGAGCTTAAGGTGCCGCCTAGGGTTAGGGTTAGGTGTATGGTTTGATTTAGGCTTCAGGTTAGGTTAGGTTTGAACTTAGTTTGAGGGAGTAAGTTTAGGGCTACTTTTAGTTTTCGGGTAACTGTTACTGTTGGAGTTAGCGTCAGGGCCAAGTTAGGGTTGGGGTTGAGCTTAAGGTGTCCTCCTAGGGTTAGGGTTAGGTGTATGTTTTCATTTAGGCTTCAGGTTAGGTTAGGTTTGAAGTTAGTTTGAGGGAGTCAGTTTAGGGCTACTGTTAGTTTTCGGTTAACTGTTACAGTTGGAGTAAGCGTCAGGGTCAGGTTAGGCTGGGGGTTAAGCATAAGGTGTCCGCCTAGGGTTAGGCTTAAGTCTATGGTTTGAGTTAGTCTTCAGGTTAGGTTAGGTTTGAACTTAGTTTGAGGGAGTAAGTTTAGGGCTACTGTTAGTTTTTGGTTCAGTGTTACGGTTGGAGTTAGCGTGAGGGTCAGGTTAGGGTTGGGTTTGAGCTTAAGGTGTCCGCCTAGGGTTATGGTTACGTGTATGGTTTGATTTAGGCTTCAAGTTAGGTTAGGTTTGAACTTAGTTTGAGGGAGTAAGTTTAGGGCTACTGTTAGTTTTCGGTTAACTGTTACAGTTGGAGTAAGTGTCAGGGTCAAGTTAGTGTGGGGTTTAAGCATAAGGTGTCCACCTAGGGTTAGGGTTAGGTCTATGATTTGATTTAGGCTTCAGGTTAGGTTAGGTTTGAACTTAGTTTGAGGGAGTAAGTTTAGGGCTACTGTTAGTTTTCGGTTAACTGTTATGGTTGCAGTTAGCGTGAGGATCAGGTTAGGGTTGGGGTTGAGCTTAAGGTGTCCGCCTAGGGTTAGGGTTAGGTGTATGGTTTGATTTAGGCTTCAGGTTAGGTTAGGTTTGAACTTAGTTTGAGGGAGTAAGTTTAGGGCTACTTTTAGTTTTCCTTTAACTGTTATGGTTGGAATAAGCGTTAGGGTCAGGTTAGGGTGGGGGTTAAGCATAAGGTGTCCGCCTAGGATTAGGGTTAGGTCTATGGTTTCATTTAGGCTTCAAGTTAGGTTAGGATTGAACTTAGTTTGAGTGAGTAAGTTTAGGGCTACTGTTAGTTTTCGGATCAGTGTTACGGTTAGATTTAGCCTCAGGGTCAGGTTATGGTTGGGATTAAGCTTAAGGTGTCCGCCTAGGATTAGGGTTAGGTCTATTGTTTGAGTTAGGCTTCAGGTTAGGTTAGGTTTGAACTTAGTTTGAAGGAGTAAATTTAGGGCTACTGTTAGTTTTCGGTTCAGTGTTACGGTTGGAGATAGTGTCAGGGTCAGGTTAGGGTTGGGGTTGAGCTTCAGGTGTCCGCCTAGGCTTAGGGTTAGGTCTATGGTTTGAGTTAGGCTTCAGGTTAGGTTAGGTTTTTTTTTTTTTTTTTTTTTTTTTTTTTTTTTTTTTTTTTTTTAAAGTACCAATATCTTTATTGTAGCCAAAGCAGTATTGTATACATCAACTCATTTTACAGTAAAAACATTTTATGTACAACTGTAGAGAAACTGCTACAGATAGTCCCAACTTAAAAATGGGTTGTAATTTAAAAGCTCACTGAGGTGTCTGATATGCATATTAGAAAATATTTTTCTCTGTAGAAAACAGTAAAAATGATATTATTTCCCAAGCTAGCCCAATAATTCTGTCTAAAACAAACAGTAGTTAAATTATACAATATAAGTATTTGGATTCTGGGACCCAGGAGAAATATTAGCTTCATTTATTCAAACAGCCATGCCTTTATTTTTTTAAATTAGCCAGAGGGTGCATGTGCTCACAGGAGAGAGACGGAGGAAGAAGTGGGAAAATTCCTCCTGTGGTGGATGGCTACACAGCAATCCCTTCTCCTCCACTTCTTCTTCCTCTTGGGTTTTTTTGGCATACATGCACATGTACCCGGCATGTTTCTCAGGCCACTGGGTCCAGGACTCAAACCGCGCAGTCAGCACAAACTGTGGGATCCAGCTGCATTAACCACCACGCCACCACTGGCCCACGCCATGTTTTGTTTTGTTTTGTTTTTAAGTGAAGCTTTATCAAGTAAAATTCCTATTATTTTAATTCTTACTCCTGATTTATGCCTGATTATTTTTCTTTAGGCTAATCCATAATTCACTTCATTTTAGCTGTTGCATTTGAAAGGATAGAAATACATCCTTCTTAACTGCTTGATAAAGTACTTGTTTCTATCTAAATCATGAATGAAATACTTTGGTATTATTAAAGCATGCCCAGTATTTGGAAAATAACAGAATCTAATGAATTATAACTACAGGGCACATGTGTACTATCATCAAACACCTTCCCCTAATTCTCTGTGGCCTGATGGGAAGCCAGGAGGAGTACAGACAGGTAAAGTGATAAAAACTGACAAGTGGATCAAAGAATAAAAACCAAGGAAAGCCTGAGTATAGTGGGCAAGAAATATCTATTCAGGTGCCAAAGATGGAACTAAAGTTCAAGTAGAAAAAAGATGTAGCCTCAAGGATAATGGGATGAACCACTATTGCAGCCCTTTACTACAAGGTGCTCAGTAAGAGGCAACTGTATACAAAGACTGGATGGAGAGATAACAGGGCCTAGGAAGATTTCAGTTGTCAAAGTAACTAAATGAAACAAGACGGATCATGTATTTTAAAATTTTCCCAGTCTGTTCTGAAATTCCTAGTACAGAATTTCTAGAAGGTAAGGCAAGAAGATAATGCCATTCCTTAGCTCCTGTGCTATGCAGAATATTTCCCAGAGATACATCTGAGAACTCAAGCAGAGACTTAGGTGGCCCAGGACTGTAAGTTCCTCAGTTCCCTCGCAGCAACTTAAAACAGCCATACAGTTTGTCTTAAAACCTGTTCCTAAGTAGATAAAACCTGTAACAGAAAAGCAGTTTAACAGAAATAGATCTTACACTATGGTTTTAGGAACTAGGCCACAGAGAAACTAAACCGGATCGATCTACCTAAACAATCCCATCTTGTCAAGTAAAAGTCAACACCTAGAAACAGCAATAATCAAGTTTTCACCATTCAAAGAATGGTGAAATTATTGTACAATTTCACTTACTTTCTTTGCTTTCCACAATTATGAATCTGTTTCCTTCTAGTACGTGAAAAATACTCAAGAAATGTACTCATGCCCCCTCCTAGTTTAATTCCCTCTTATTAGTAAATAATGTTAACCTTCCAATAGGAAGAAGTGGATTATGTACCCTTTAAAAATCATTTATCTAGCCTCCTTACCTAAAAAGAAAGCTGTGGAGCCATCTTAATACATTTGGAATTCCTTAAAGACACTGGCTTCCTATTAAAATTCACTTCTGTATGTACTATTTGTAAAGAATTCACAGAAGCAAGAAGCACCTTATAATGGAAAGTTAAAAAATATATCACAATGCAGGGATCGGCAGCTAGCGTAACGGCTATGTCGCTGGACTCCCACGTAGTCGACCACGGTTCTAGTCCCGGACCCAGTGGCCTAAAACTCACGCCGGGCACATGTGCGTGCATGCCCAAGATCCCCAGAGGAGAATGGAGGAGAAGGGATTGCGGCGCGGCCATCCCCCCTGAGGGGTGATTTCTCACTTTCTGTCTCTCCGTCTCTCTCTGTCTGGCGAGCGCATGCGCCCTATGGCAAAAAAAAAAAAAAAAAAAAAAAAAACTCTCAAAAAAAATCACAATGCACATAATCAAATCTATATCAAATTACATCCTCTAATTCTAGAGCATACACTGATAGAATCTGTATTACAACTCAGCTAAGTCTGAAATCTTGTTTTAAAACATTGCTTGCTTGCTTGTATTGATCCCCAGATGACATGTTGTGAGACCATATGAATAAATGGCATGTGGCTGAGGAATGCCAATTAGAGAAGACTTGACTTTCAAAGGCAAAAGTAGGTCCTCAAGACATTGTGGCATTCCATTAGGTATTTACTTTGGAGAAATATACTATTAAGAGACATGTTTAAGAATAAAGACAAGTCAAGTTACAAAGTACAAAAGACCCTTGAGAGCAGGGGGGCTGGGATGCCAACTCTTCAAACAGTCAAAAATCCACATTTAACTTTTGACTCCAAAAACTCAACTACTAATAGCTTAATGTTCACAGGAAGACTTACCATTAACACAAACGGTCAATTAACACATATTTTATGTTATATACTATATTCTCACAATAGAGCTAGAGAAGATATTAAGAAAACCATAAAGAAAATACATTTACAGTACTTATTTTTAAAAATCCACAGAAGTGGGCCCAAGCAGTTCAAACCCTTGTTGTTCAAAGGTCAACTGTATAGGCAGATACATGCTTAATTTTATAATTTATAGATTAAGCATTAGAATAAAAATAAATCCATATACTTTTTCAAAGAAAAACCCAATGCAGAAATGGCAATAAAGTTACAAATAATGGTGAGATGAAATTATTTAGAAGTTTGTCTCTATGGAAGAGAGGGGGACTGGGCAAGGGGTCAAAAAGGAACATGATGTGCCTATTTTAACTTTGTATGAAAAATACTGTCCAGTTCCATGTGGTCAAATACAGTTCTATTTTTGCCATATAAATCCTCTACTTCTAATTATTTACCAAATGCTTTATTAAAACTCCGTTTTTGGCCTTTGTTTTGGAATCTGTTATTTCTGTTGCCACCTCCTGATCGCTGTCCCCTGAAGTTTCTGTTTCCTTCACGCTGACCCCTGAAGTTTCTGTTTCCTTCACGTTGACCCCTGAAGCCTCGAGGTCCTTCTCGGGGTCCTTCCATCTCTGG
The DNA here is from genome assembly GCA_026018925.1 of Tupaia tana. Classification (NCBI taxonomy): domain Eukaryota; kingdom Metazoa; phylum Chordata; class Mammalia; order Scandentia; family Tupaiidae; genus Tupaia; species Tupaia tana. The sequence continues at coordinate 1,977,517 of JAKSZU010000040.1, read as the reverse complement.
TTGTTCTGTGGCCACAGAGAGTTGCCAGCGTCTCGAATCATGCCATTTCTCCTGTATTTCTGTTACTGCTGCAGTAGGGACATCAAAGCAAACACCCAGCTTTCCTTTGAGAAAGACCATTCCCTTCACTTTGGAATCAACATCCTCACCCAGCTGCTCCTTAAGTTCTTTCCAAGCATAACTAATGTTTGGCATTTCGATTGAACACCGCAAGATCATAGTCACAAAACCCACATTTGAGTTGATCAATGAGCGCTGGTCTACTGATGTGGCACCTGAAATATGGGCCAGTGCTGCTGCCAGGGCTTCTACCGCCCCCTTCTCCTCAATCAGCTTCTCGGCTGACTGCTTGAAGTGACTAATGGCAGTGGGAGGCACAGAATCCAGAAGCCTAATTGCATCTTTGCTGGAAGCTTTTATTATTTCTGTTGCAGAAGGAACACCTATTCGTTTAAATTTAATTCCCGCTTTTTGCTCCACTAGTGCTAACTGATATTCTTCCTTGTGTTGATAAAAGCAGATGCAAATCCCTGTCCTTCCAGCTCTACCGGTCCTTCCAGAGCGATGAATGTAGGACTCTACATCCTTTGGTGGAGAGCTTTGTACAACCAAATCAACCTCAGGGATGTCTAGTCCACGTGCAGCAACATTGGTTGCCACCAGAACTCCAAAATTACCATTTCTAAAACCTTTCAGCGTGATTTCTCTCTGTTTCTGTGGAATGTCTCCATGTAATGACTGGGCATCCTGCTTTATAGAAGTGTTCTGCGAGAGCTCCTGGGCCTCTTTCTTGGTTTCACAGAAAATGATGGTACGCCCTTGATGGCCACTGTACACTCGGATCACATCCCCAATAACCGCCGCCCTCTGAGTCCAATGGCACTTGATAGCCAGATGCTCCACAGTTATTGCAGTTTTCTGAGTCTTTTTACCAATCAGGTCCACCTGTTCATATGAAGGTTTCATGTATTTCTTAGCAACATTAAATACCCAATGAGGGCAAGTTGCAGAAAAAAGCAATGTTTGGGGATTGTCTTCAGAATCTTTCTTGTAGGCCACACATAAAATTTCTTCCACTTGATCCGCAAAACCCATATCCAACATCTGGTCAACTTCATCTAGAACAACATGCTTAAGCTTGGTGAGATCGAGCTTGCCATTCTGTAGGTGGTCTCTGATACGACCTGGCGTCCCAACCAGGATATCAATCCCATTCCGCATGCGTTCAATTTGACCTCCATATGGAGTTCCACCATAAAAACAAGCCACTGATAGCTTCTTTGTGATGTCACTGAAGTCTCTGCTTACTTGACTTGCCAACTCCCTTGTAGGAGTAAGAACCAGTACCTGAGGGGAACGGCCTCTCTTCTTGTCTTGCATTTCTCCCTGAAGTTTCTCAATCAGAGGGATGGCAAAGGAGAACGTCTTCCCAGTTCCTGTCCGTGCCTGTGCAATTAAGTCCTTCCCACTATAAACATGGTGGAATGTCTTTGCTTGTATAGGAAACAGGAAGGTCACCCCACGGCCTTTGAGAAGCTTAATAGTCTCTTCGGATATGGGGAAATTTGAGAAAGCGCCTTCTTTTTGTTCCACAGGTATTTCCTGCTCTGCCTCGCTGTTACTTTCTTCACTAGCAGCTTCATTGGAGTTTGAGTCGGGATCAGAAGGCGCAAATCCATTCTTCAGTTTGGGACTTTTTTCTCCAATGTCTCCATTCACTTCTTTCTCTTTCTTCAACTTCTTGGGCTTAGGAGCATCTATTTCTTCTTCAGGAGGCTCTTCGCTTTTTATTACTTTTTTGGTTTTAGGAGAATCAATTTCCTTTGCAGAAGGCTCCTTTTTCTTTTTCGAACTTTTGGTTTTAGGAGAAATAATGTCACCTTGAAGTGGCTCCTCTTTTTTTGTCTTTTTGGATTTAGGAGAACTCATGTCAACTTCAGTAGCATCTGCTTTCTTTTTTACTTTTTTAGCTTTAGGGGATATAGTTTCTTCCTTTTCTTCTACTGACTCTTCAGCCTTACTGACATTTGGCTTCTCCTTTTTACCTTTCTTCTCATTTTGCTTTCGCAGTGTCTTCACTTTCCCCATGGTCGTATCTGATTCCAAACCGCTGTCACTGAGTTTTCCCGAAATCACTCGGCACACACTACCTAGGCCGACCGAACTCCTCAACCGCGTGGAGAGGAAGAGAGGTTAGGTTAGGTTTGAACTTCGTTTGAGGGAGTAAGTTCAGGGCTACTGTTAGTTTTCGGTTCAATGTTAAGGTTGGATTTAGCCTCAGCGTCAGGTTAGGATTGGGTTTAAGCTTAAGGTTTCCGCCTATGGTTAGGGTTAGGTCTATTGTTTGAGTTAGGCTTCAGGTTAGGTTAGGTTTGAACTTAGTTTGAGGGAGTAAGTTTAGGGCTACTGTTAGTTTTCGGTTCAGTGTTACAGTTGGAGTTAGCGTGAGGGTCAGGTTAGGGTTGGGGTTGAGCTTAAGGTGTCCGCCTAGGGTTAGGGTTAGGTCTGTGGTATGAGTTAGGCTTCAGGTTAGGTTAGGTTTGAACTTAGTTTGAGGGAGTAAGTTTAGGGCTACTGTTAGTTTTCGGTTCAGTGTTACGGTTGGAGATAGCGTCAGGGTCAGGTTAGGGTTGGGGTTGAGCTTCAGGTGTCCGCCTAGGGTTAGGGTTAGGTCTATGGTTTGAGTTAGGCTTCAGGTTATGTTAGGTTTGAAGTTAGTTTGAGGGTGTAAGTTTAGGGCTACTGTTAGTTTTCGGTTAACTGTTACAGTTGGAGTAAGCGTCAGGGTCAGGTTAGGGTGGGTGTTAAGCATAAGTTGTCCGCCAAGGGTTAGGGTTAGGTCTATGATTTGATTTAGGCTTCAGGTTAGGTTACGTTTGAACTTAGTTTGAGGGAGTCAGTTTAGGGCTACTGTTAGTTTTCGGTTAACTGTTACAGTTGCAGTAAGCGTCAGGGTCAGGTTAGGTTTGGGGTTGAGCTTAAGGTGTCCGCCTAGGGTTAGGGTTAGGTGTATGATTTGATTTAGGCTTCAGGTTAGGTTAGGTTTGAACTTAGTTTGAGGGAGTAAGTTTAGGGTTACTGTTAGTTTTTGGTTCAGTGTTACGTTTGGAGTTAGCGTGAGTGTCCCGTTAGGATTGGGGTTGAGCTTAAGGTGTCCGCCTAGGGTTAGGGTTAGGTCTGTGATTTGAGTTAGGCTTCAGGTTAGGTTAGGTTTGAACTTAGTTTTAGGGAGTAAGTTTAGGGCTACTGTTAGTTTTCGGTTCAGTGTTACGGTTGGAGATAGCGTCAGGGTCAGTTAGGGTTGGGGTTGAGCTTAAGGTGTCCGCCTAGCGTTAGGGTTAGGTGTACGGTTTGATTTAGGCTTCAGGTTAGGTTAGATTTGAAGTTATTTTCAGAGAGTAAGTTTAGGGCTACTGTTAGTTTTCGGTTAACTGTTACAGTTGGAGTAAGCGTCAGGGTCAGGTTAGGGTTGGGGTTAAGCATAAGGTGTCCGCCTAGGGTTAGGTTTAGGTCCTTGGTTTCATTTAGGCTTCAGGCTAGTTTAGGATTGAACTTAGTTTGAGGTAGTAAGTTTAGGGCTACTGTTAGTTTTTGGTTCAGTGTTACGTTTGGAGTTAGCATGAGGGTCCGGTTAGGGTTGGGGTTGAGCTTAAGGTGTCCGCCTAGGGTTAGGGTTAGGTCTGTGGTTTGAGTTAGGCTTCAGGTTAGGTTAGGTTTGAACTTAGTTTGAGTGAGTAAGTTTATGGCTACTGTTAGCTTTCGGTTCAGTGTTACGGATGGAGATAGCGTCAGGGTCAGGTTAGGGTTGGGGTTGAGCTTCAGGTGTCCGCCTATTGTTAGGGTTAGGTCTATGATTTGAGTTAGGCTTCAGGTTAGGTTAGGTTTGAACTTAGTTTGAGCGAGTAAGTTTAGGACTACTCTTAGTTTTCAGTTCAGTGATATGGTTGGAGTTAGCCTGGAGGTCAGGTTAGGGTTGGGGTTGAGCTTAAGGTGTCCGCCTAGGGTTAGGGTTAGGTGTATGGTTTGATTTAGGCTTCAGGTTAGGTTAGGTTTGAAGTTAGTTTCAGGGAGTAAGTTTAGGGCTACTGTTAGTTTTCGGTTAACTGTTACAGTTGGAGTAAGCGTCAGGGTCAGGTTAGGGTGGGGGTTAAGCATAAGGTGTCCGCCTAGGGTTAGGGTTAGGTCTATGGTTTCATTTAGGCTTCAGGTTAGGTTAGGATTGAACTTATTTTGAGGGAGTAAGTTTAGGGCTACTGTTAGTTTTCGGTTCTGTGTTACGTTTGGAGTTAGCATGAGGGTCCGGTTAGGGTTGGGGTTGAGCTTAAGGAGTCCGCCTAGGGTTAGGGTTAGGTCTGTGGTTTGAGTTAGGCTTCAGGTTAGGTTAGGTTTGAACTTAGTTTGAGGGAGTAAGTTTAGGGCTACTGTTAGTTTTCAGTTCAGTGTTACGGTTGGAGATAGCGTCAGGGTCAGGTTAGGGTTGTGGTTGAGCTTCAGGTGTCCGCCTAGGGTTAGGGTTAGGTCTATGGTTTGAGTTAGGCTTCAGGTTAGGTTAGGTTTGAACTTAGTTTGACGGAGTAAGTTTAGGGCTACTGTTAGTTTTCGGTTCAGTGTTGCGGTTGGAGTTAGCGTGAGGGTCAGGTTAGGGTTGGGGTTGAGCTTAAGGTGTCCGCCTAGGTTTAGAGTTAGGTGTATGGTTTGATTTTGGCTTCTGGTTAGGTTAGGTTTGAACTTAGTTTGAGGGAGTAAGTTTCGGGCTACTGTTAGTTTTCGGGTAACTGTTACGGTTGGAGTTAGCGTCAGGGTCAGGTTAGGTTGGGGGTTGAGATAAGGTGTCCGCCTAGGGTTAGGGTTAGGTGTATGGTTTGATTTTGGCTTCAGGTTAGGTTAGGTTTGAAGTTAGTTTCAGGGAGAAAGTTTAGGGCTACTGTTAGTTTTCGGTTAACTGTTACAGTTGGAGTAAGCGTCAGGGTCAGGTTAGGTTGGGGGTTAAGCATAATGTGTCCGCCTAGTGATAGGGTTAGGTCTATGGTTTCATTTAAGCTTCCGGTTAGGTTAGGATTGAACTTAGTTTGAGGGAGTAAGTTTAGGGCTACTGTTAGTTTTCGGGAAACTGTTATGGTTGGAGTTAGCGTCAGGGCAAGGTTAGGGTTGGGGTTGAGCTTAAGGTGTCCGCCTAGGGTTAGGGTTAGGTGTATGGTTTCATTTAGGCTTCAGGTTAGGTTAGGTTTGAACTTAGTTTGAGGGAGTGAGTTTAGGGCTACTGTTAGTTTTCGGTTAAGTGTTACGGTTGGAGTAAGCGTCAGGGTCATGTTAGGTTTGGGGTTGAGCTTCAGGTGTCCGCCTAGGGTTAGGGTTAGGTGTATGGTTTGATTTAGGCTTCAGGTTAGGTTAGGTTTGAACTTAGTTTGAGGGAGTAAGTTTAGGGCTATTTTAGTTTTCGGTTCAGTGTTACGGTTGGAGTTAGCGTGATGGTCAGGTTAGGTTTGGGGTTGAGCTTAAGGTGTCCGCCTAGGGTTAGGGTTAGGTCGGTGGTTTGAGTTAGGCTTCAGGTTAATTTAGGTTTGAACTTAGTTTGAGGGAATAATATTAGGGCTACTGTTCGTTTTCGGTTCAGTTTTACGGTTGGAGATAGCGTCAGGGTCAGGTTAGGGTTGGGGTTGAGCTTCAGGTGTCCGCCTAGGCTTAGGGTTAGGTCTATGGTTTGAGTTAGGCTTCAGGTTAGGTTAGGTTTGAACTTAGTTTGATTGAGTAAGTTTAGGGCTACTGTTAGTTTTCGGTTCAGTGTTACGGTTGTGGTTAGCGTGAGGGTCAGGATAGGGTTGGGGTTGAGCTTAAGGTGCCGCCTAGGGTTAGGGTTAGGTGTATGGTTTGATTTTGGCTTCAGGTTAGGTTAGGTTTGAAGTTAGTTTCAGGGAGTAAGTTTAGGGCTACTGTTAGTTTTCGGTTAACTGTTACAGTTGGAGTAAGCGTCAGGGTCAGGTTAGGGTGGGGGTTAAGCATAAGGTGTCCGCCTAGGGATAGGGTTAGGTCTCTGGTTTCATTTAAGCTTCAGGTTAGGTTAGGATTGAACTTAGTTTGAGGGAGTAAGTTTAGGGCTACTGTTAGTTTTTGGGAAACTTTTATGGTTGGAGTTAGCCTCAGGGCAAGGTTAGGGTTGGGGTTGAGATTAAGGTGTCCGCCTGGAGTTAGGGTTAGGTGTATTGTTTCATTTAGGCTTAAGGTTAGGTGACGTTTCAAGTTAGTTTGATGGAGTAAATTTAGTGCTACTGTTAATTTTTGGTTAACTGTTACGGTTGGAGTAAGCGTCAGGGTCAGGTTAGGGTGGGGGTTAAGCATAAGGTGTCCTCCTAGGGTTAGGGTTAGGTCTAAGATTTGATTTAGGCTTCAGGTTAGGTTAGGTTTGAACTTAGTTTGAGGCAGTAAGTTTAGGGCTACTGTTAGTTTTCGTTTAACTGTTACGGTTGGAGTAAGCGTCAGGGTCAGGTTATGGTGGGGGTTAAACGTAAGGTGTCCGCCTAGGGTTAGGGTTAGGTCTATGGTTTCATTTAGGCTTCAGGTTAGGTTAGGATTGAACTTAGTTTGAGGGAGTAAGTTTAGGGCTACTCTTAGTTTTCGGTTCAGTGATATCGTGGGAGTTAGCCTGGAGATCAGGTTAGGGTTGGGGTTGAGCTTAAGGTGTCCGCCTAGGGTTAGGGTTAGGTGTAGGGTTTAATTTAGGCTTCAGGTTAGGTTAGGTTTGAAGTTAGTTTGAGGGAGTAAGTTTAGGGCTACTGTTAGTTTTCGGTTCAGTTTTACGGTTGGAGTTAGCGTGAGGGTCAGGTTAGGGTTGGAGTTAAGCTTAAGGTGTCCGCCTAGGGTTAGGGTTAGGTCTGTGGTTTGAGTTAGGCTTCAGGTTACGTTAGGTTTGAACTTAGTTTGAGGAAGTAAGTTTAGGGCTACTGTTAGTTTTCATTTAACTGTTACGGTTGGAGTAAGCGTCAGGGTCAGGTTAGGGTGGGGGTTAAGCATAAGGCGTCCGCCTAGGGTTAGGGTTAGGTCTATGGTTTCATTTAGGCTTCAGGTTAGGTTAGGATTGAACTTAGTTTGTGGGAGTAAGTTTAGGGCTACTGTTAGTTTTCGGTTCAATGTTACGTTTGGAGTTAGCGTGAGGGTCCGTTTAGGGTTGGGGTTGAGCTTAAGGTTTCCGCCTAGGGTTAGGGTTAGGTCGGTGGTTTGAGTTAGGCTTCAGGTTAGGTTAGGTTTGAAGTTAGTTTGAGGGAGTAAGTTTTGGGTTACTGTTAGTTTTCGGTTCAGTGTTACGGTTGGAGATAGCGTCAGGGTCAGGTTAGGGTTGGGGTTGAGATTCAGGTGTCCGCCTAGAGTTAGGGTTAGGTCTATGGTTTGAGATAGGCTTCAGGTTAGGTTAGGTTTGAACTTAGTTTTAGGGAGTAAGTTTAGGGCTACTGTTAGTTTTAGGATCAGCGTTACGGTTGGAGTTAGCGTGAGGGTCAGGTTAGGGTTGGGTTTGAGCTTCAGGTGTCCGCCTAGGGTTAGGGTTAGGTGTATGGTTTGATTTAGGCTTCAGGTTAGGTTAGGTTTGAACTTAGTTTGAGGGAGTAAGTTTAGGGCTACTGTTAGTTTTCGTTTAACTGTTACGGTTGGAATTAGCGTGAGGGTCAGGTTAGGGTTGGGGTTGAGCTTAAGGTTTTCGCCTTGGGTTAGGGTTAGGTGTATGGTTTGATTTTGGCTTCTGGTTAGGTTAAGTTTGAACTTAGTTTGAGGGTGTAAGTTTAGGGCTACTGTTAGTTTTCGGGTAACTGTTATGGTTGGAGTTAGCGTCATGGTCAGTTAGGGTTGGGGTTGAGCTTAAGGTGTCCGCCTAGTGTTAGGGTTAGGTCTGTGGTTTGAGTTAGGCTTCAGGTTAGGTTAGGTTTGAACTTAGTTTGAGGGAGTAAGTTTAGGGCTACTGTTAGTTTTCGGTTCAGTGTTACGGTTGGAGTTAGCGTGAGGGTCAGGTTAGGGTTGGGGTTGAGCTTAAGGTTTTCTACTAGGGTTAGGGTTAGGTCTATGGTTTCATTTAGGCTTCAGGTTAGGTTAGGATTGAACTTAGTTTGAGGGAGTAAGTTTAGGGCTACTCTTAGTTTTCGGTTCAGTGATATCGTGGGAGTTAGCCTGGAGATCAGGTTAGGGTTGGGGTTGAGCTTAAGGTGTCCGCCTAGGGTTAGGGTTAGGTGTAGGGTTTAATTTAGGCTTCAGGTTAGGTTAGGTTTGAAGTTAGTTTGAGGGAGTAAGTTTAGGGCTACTGTTAGTTTTCGGTTCAGTTTTACGGTTGGAGTTAGCGTGAGGGTCAGGTTAGGGTTGGAGTTAAGCTTAAGGTGTCCGCCTAGGGTTAGGGTTAGGTCTGTGGTTTGAGTTAGGCTTCAGGTTACGTTAGGTTTGAACTTAGTTTGAGGGAGTAAGTTTAGGGCTACTGTTAGTTTTCATTTAACTGTTACGGTTGGAGTAAGCGTCAGGGTCAGGTTAGGGTGGGGGTTAAGCATAAGGCGTCCGCCTAGGGTTAGGGTTAGGTCTATGGTTTCATTTAGGCTTCAGGTTAGGTTAGGATTGAACTTAGTTTGTGGGAGTAAGTTTAGGGCTACTGTTAGTTTTCGGTTCAATGTTACGTTTGGAGTTAGCGTGAGGGTCCGTTTAGGGTTGGGGTTGAGCTTAAGGTTTCCGCCTAGGGTTAGGGTTAGGTCGGTGGTTTGAGTTAGGCTTCAGGTTAGGTTAGGTTTGAAGTTAGTTTGAGGGAGTAAGTTTTGGGTTACTGTTAGTTTTCGGTTCAGTGTTACGGTTGGAGATAGCGTCAGGGTCAGGTTAGGGTTGGGGTTGAGATTCAGGTGTCCGCCTAGAGTTAGGGTTAGGTCTATGGTTTGAGATAGGCTTCAGGTTAGGTTAGGTTTGAACTTAGTTTTAGGGAGTAAGTTTAGGGCTACTGTTAGTTTTAGGATCAGCGTTACGGTTGGAGTTAGCGTGAGGGTCAGGTTAGGGTTGGGTTTGAGCTTCAGGTGTCCGCCTAGGGTTAGGGTTAGGTGTATGGTTTGATTTAGGCTTCAGGTTAGGTTACGTTTGAACTTAGTTTGAGGGAGTAAGTTTAGGGCTACTGTTAGTTTTCGTTTAACTGTTACGGTTGGAATTAGCGTGAGGGTCAGGTTAGGGTTGGGGTTGAGCTTAAGGTTTTCGCCTTGGGTTAGGGTTTGGTGTATGGTTTGATTTTGGCTTCTGGTTAGGTTAAGTTTGAACTTAGTTTGAGGGTGTAAGTTTAGGGCTACTGTTAGTTTTCGTTTAACTGTTACGGTTGGAATTAGCGTGAGGGTCAGGTTAGGGTTGGGGTTGAGCTTAAGGTTTTCGCCTTGGGTTAGGGTTAGGTGTATGGTTTGATTTTGGCTTCAGGTTAGGTTAGGTTTGAACTTAGTTTGAGGGTGTAAGTTTAGGGCTACTGTTAGTTTTCGGGTAACTGTTATGGTTGGAGTTAGCGTCATGGTCAGTTAGGGTTGGGGTTGAGCTTAAGGTGTCCGCCTAGTGTTAGGGTTAGGTCTGTGGTTTGAGTTAGGCTTCAGGTTAGGTTAGGTTTGAACTTAGTTTGAGGGAGTAAGTTTAGGGCTACTGTTAGTTTTCGGTTCAGTGTTACGGTTGGAGTTAGCGTGAGGGTCAGGTTAGGGTTGGGGTTGAGCTTAAGGTTTTCTACTAGGGTTAGGGTTAGGTCTATGGTTTGATTTAGGCTTTAGGTTAGGTTAGGTTTGAACTTAGTTTGAGGGAGTAAGTTTAGGGCTACTGTTAGTTTTCGGTTCAGTGTTAACTGTTCGAGTTAGCGTGAGCGTCAGGTTAGGGTTGGGGTTGAGCTTAAGGTGTCCGCCTAAGGTTAGGGTTAGGTCGGTGGTTTGAGTTAGGCTTCAGGTTAATTTAGGTTTGAACTTAGTTTGAGGGAGTAAGTTTAGGGCTACTGTTCGTTTTCGGTTCGGTTTTACGGTTGGAGATAGCGTCAGGGTCAGGTTAGGGTTGGGGTTGAGCTTCAGGTGTCCGCCTAGGCTTAGGGTTAGGTCTATGGTTTGAGTTAGGCTTCAGGTTAGGTTTGGTTTGAACTTAGTTTGATTGAGTAAGTTTAGGGCTACTGTTAGTTTTCGGTTCAGTGTTACGGTTGTGGTTAGCGTGAGGGTCAGGATAGGGTTGGGGTTGAGCTTAAGGTGCCGCCTAGGGTTAGGGTTAGGTGTATGGTTTGATTTAGGCTTCAGGTTAGGTTAGGTTTGAACTTAGTTTGAGGGAGTAAGTTTAGGGCTACTTTTAGTTTTCGGGTAACTGTTAGTGTTGGAGTTAGCGTCAGGGCCAAGTTAGGGTTGGGGTTGAGCTTAAGGTGTCCGCCTAGGGTTAGGGTTAGGTGTATGTTTTCATTTAGGCTTCAGGTTAGGTTAGGTTTGAAGTTAGTTTGAGGGAGTCAGTTTAGGGCTACTGTTAGTTTTCGGTTAACTGTTACAGTTGGAGTAAGCGTCAGGGTCAGGTTAGGCTGGGGGTTAAGCATAAGGTGTCCGCCTAGGGTTAGGCTTAAGTCTATGGTTTGAGTTAGTCTTCAGGTTAGGTTAGGTTTGAACTTAGTTTGAGGGAGTAAGTTTAGGGCTACTGTTAGTTTTTGGTTCAGTGTTACGGTTGGAGTTAGCGTGAGGGTCAGGTTAGGGTTGGGTTTGAGCTTAAGGTGTCCGCCTAGGGTTATGGTTACGTGTATGGTTTGATTTAGGCTTCAAGTTAGGTTAGGTTTGAACTTAGTTTGAGGGAGTAAGTTTAGGGCTACTGTTAGTTTTCGGTTAACTGTTACAGTTGGAGTAAGTGTCAGGGTCAAGTTAGTGTGGGGTTTAAGCATAAGGTGTCCACCTAGGGTTAGGGTTAGGTCTATGATTTGATTTAGGCTTCAGGTTAGGTTAGGTTTGAACTTAGTTTGAGGTAGTCATTTTAGGGCTACTGTTAGTTTTCGGTTAAGTGTTATGGTTGGAGTAAGCGTCAGGGTCAGGTTAGGTTTGAGGATGAGCTTAAGGTGTCCGCCTAGGGTTAGTTTTAGGTGTATGGTTTGATTTAGGCTTCAGGTTAGGTTAGGTTTGAACTTAGTTTGAGGGAGTAAGTTTAGGGCTACTTTTAGTTTTCCTTTAACTGTTATGGTTGGAATAAGCGTTAGGGTCAGGTTAGGGTGGGGGTTAAGCATAAGGTGTCCGCCTAGGATTAGGGTTAGGTCTATGGTTCATTTAGGCTTCAAGTTAGGTTAGGATTGAACTTAGTTTGAGTGAGTAAGTTTAGGGCTACTGTTAGTTTTCGGATCAGTGTTACGGTTAGATTTAGCCTCAGGGTCAGGTTATGGTTGGGATTAAGCTTAAGGTGTCCGCCTAGGATTAGGGTTAGGTCTATTGTTTGAGTTAGGCTTCAGGTTAGGTTAGGTTTGAACTTAGTTTGAAGGAGTAAATTTAGGGCTACTGTTAGTTTTCGGTTCAGTGTTACGGTTGGAGATAGTGTCAGGGTCAGGTTAGGGTTGGGGTTGAGCTTCAGGTGTCCGCCTAGGCTTAGGGTTAGGTCTATGGTTTGAGTTAGGCTTCAGGTTAGGTTAGGTTTTTTTTTTTTTTTTTTTTTTTTTTTTTTTTTTTAAAGTACCAATATCTTTATTGTAGCCAAACAGTATTGTACACATCAACTCATTTTACAGTAAAAACATTTTATGTACAACTGTAGAGAAACTGCTACAGATAGTCCCAACTTAAAAATGGGTTGTAATTTAAAAGCTCACTGAGGTGTCTGATATGCATATTAGAAAATATTTTTCTCTGTAGAAAACAGTAAAAATGATATTATTTCCCAAGCTAGCCCAATAATTCTGTCTAAAACAAACAGTAGTTAAATTATACAATATAAGTATTTGGATTCTGGGACCCAGGAGAAATATTAGCTTCATTTATTCAAACAGCCATGCCTTTATTTTTTTAAATTAGCCAGAGGGTGCATGTGCTCACAGGAGAGAGACGGAGGAAGAAGTGGGAAAATTCCTCCTGTGGTGGATGGCTACACAGCAATCCCTTCTCCTCCACTTCTTCTTCCTCTTGGGTTTTTTTGGCATACATGCACATGTACCCGGCATGTTTCTCAGGCCACTGGGTCCAGGACTCAAACCGCGCAGTCAGCACAAACTGTGGGATCCAGCTGCATTAACCACCACGCCACCACTGGCCCACGCCATGTTTTGTTTTGTTTTGTTTTTAAGTGAAGCTTTATCAAGTAAAATTCCTATTATTTTAATTCTTACTCCTGATTTATGCCTGATTATTTTTCTTTAGGCTAATCCATAATTCACTTCATTTTAGCTGTTGCATTTGAAAGGATAGAAATACATCCTTCTTAACTGCTTGATAAAGTACTTGTTTCTATCTAAATCATGAATGAAATACTTTGGTATTATTAAAGCATGCCCAGTATTTGGAAAATAACAGAATCTAATGAATTATAACTACAGGGCACATGTGTACTATCATCAAACACCTTCCCCTAATTCTCTGTGGCCTGATGGGAAGCCAGGAGGAGTACAGACAGGTAAAGTGATAAAAACTGACAAGTGGATCAAAGAATAAAAACCAAGGAAAGCCTGAGTATAGTGGGCAAGAAATATCTATTCAGGTGCCAAAGATGGAACTAAAGTTCAAGTAGAAAAAAGATGTAGCCTCAAGGATAATGGGATGAACCACTATTGCAGCCCTTTACTACAAGGTGCTCAGTAAGAGGCAACTGTATACAAAGACTGGATGGAGAGATAACAGGGCCTAGGAAGATTTCAGTTGTCAAAGTAACTAAATGAAACAAGACGGATCATGTATTTTAAAATTTTCCCAGTCTGTTCTGAAATTCCTAGTACAGAATTTCTAGAAGGTAAGGCAAGAAGATAATGCCATTCCTTAGCTCCTGTGCTATGCAGAATATTTCCCAGAGATACATCTGAGAACTCAAGCAGAGACTTAGGTGGCCCAGGACTGTAAGTTCCTCAGTTCCCTCGCAGCAACTTAAAACAGCCATACAGTTTGTCCTAAAACCTGTTCCTAAGTAGATAAAACCTGTAACAGAAAAGCAGTTTAACAGAAATAGATCTTACACTATGGTTTTAGGAACTAGGCCACAGAGAAACTAAACCGGATCGATCTACCTAAACAATCCCATCTTGTCAAGTAAAAGTCAACACCTAGAAACAGCAATAATCAAGTTTTCACCATTCAAAGAATGGTGAAATTATTGTACAATTTCACTTACTTTCTTTGCTTTCCACAATTATGAATCTGTTTCCTTCTAGTACGTGAAAAATACTCAAGAAATGTACTCATGCCCCCTCCTAGTTTAATTCCCTCTTATTAGTAAATAATGTTAACCTTCCAATAGGAAGAAGTGGATTATGTACCCTTTAAAAATCATTTATCTAGCCTCCTTACCTAAAAAGAAAGCTGTGGAGCCATCTTAATACATTTGGAATTCCTTAAAGACACTGGCTTCCTATTAAAATTCACTTCTGTATGTACTATTTGTAAAGAATTCACAGAAGCAAGAAGCACCTTATAATGGAAAGTTAAAAAATATATCACAATGCAGGGATCGGCAGCTAGCGTAACGGCTATGTCGCTGGACTCCCACGTAGTCGACCACGGTTCTAGTCCCGGACCCAGTGGCCTAAAACTCACGCCGGGCACATGTGCGTGCATGCCCAAGATCCCCAGAGGAGAATGGAGGAGAAGGGATTGCGGCGCGGCCATCCCCCCTGAGGGGTGATTTCTCACTTTCTGTCTCTCCGTCTCTCTCTGTCTGGCGAGCGCATGCGCCCTATGGAAAAAAAAAAAAAAAAAAAAAAAAAGAAAAGAAAAAAAAAAACTCTCAAAAAAAATCACAATGCACATAATCAAATCTATATCAAATTACATCCTCTAATTCTAGAGCATACACTGATAGAATCTGTATTACAACTCAGCTAAGTCTGAAATCTTGTTTTAAAACATTGCTTGCTTGCTTGTATTGATCCCCAGATGACATGTTGTGAGACCATATGAATAAATGGCATGTGGCTGAGGAATGCCAATTAGAGAAGACTTGACTTTCAAAGGCAAAAGTAGGTCCTCAAGACATTGTGGCATTCCATTAGGTATTTACTTTGGAGAAATATACTATTAAGAGACATGTTTAAGAATAAAGACAAGTCAAGTTACAAAGTACAAAAGACCCTTGAGAGCAGGGGGGCTGGGATGCCAACTCTTCAAACAGTCAAAAATCCACATTTAACTTTTGACTCCAAAAACTCAACTACTAATAGCTTAATGTTCACAGGAAGACTTACCATTAACACAAACGGTCAATTAACACATATTTTATGTTATATACTATATTCTCACAATAGAGCTAGAGAAGATATTAAGAAAACCATAAAGAAAATACATTTACAGTACTTATTTTTAAAAATCCACAGAAGTGGGCCCAAGCAGTTCAAACCCTTGTTGTTCAAAGGTCAACTGTATAGGCAGATACATGCTTAATTTTATAATTTATAGATTAAGCATTAGAATAAAAATAAATCCATATACTTTTTCAAAGAAAAACCCAATGCAGAAATGGCAATAAAGTTACAAATAATGGTGAGATGAAATTATTTAGAAGTTTGTCTATGGAAGAGAGGGGGACTGGGCAAGGGGTCAAAAAGGAACATGATGTGCCTATTTTAACTTTGTATGAAAAATACTGTCCAGTTCCATGTGGTCAAATACAGTTCTATTTTTGCCATATAAATCCTCTACTTCTAATTATTTACCAAATGCTTTATTAAAACTCCGTTTTTGGCCTTTGTTTTGGAATCTGTTATTTCTGTTGCCACCTCCTGATCGCTGTCCCCTGAAGTTTCTGTTTCCTTCACGCTGACCCCTGAAGTTTCTGTTTCCTTCACGTTGACCCCTGAAGCCTCGAGGTCCTTCTCGGGGTCCTTCCATCTCTGGTTGTTCTGTGGCCACAGAGAGTTGCCAGCGTCTCGAATCATGCCATTTCTCCTGTATTTCTGTTACTGCTGCAGTAGGGACATCAAAGCAAACACCCAGCTTTCCTTTGAGAAAGACCATTCCCTTCACTTTGGAATCAACATCCTCACCCAGCTGCTCCTTAAGTTCTTTCCAAGCATAACTAATGTTTGGCATTTCGATTGAACACCGCAAGATCATAGTCACAAAACCCACATTTGAGTTGATCAATGAGCGCTGGTCTACTGATGTGGCACCTGAAATATGGGCCAGTGCTGCTGCCAGGGCTTCTACCGCCCCCTTCTCCTCAATCAGCTTCTCGGCTGACTGCTTGAAGTGACTAATGGCAGTGGGAGGCACAGAATCCAGAAGCCTAATTGCATCTTTGCTGGAAGCTTTTATTATTTCTGTTGCAGAAGGAACACCTATTCGTTTAAATTTAATTCCCGCTTTTTGCTCCACTAGTGCTAACTGATATTCTTCCTTGTGTTGATAAAAGCAGATGCAAATCCCTGTCCTTCCAGCTCTACCGGTCCTTCCAGAGCGATGAATGTAGGACTCTACATCCTTTGGTGGAGAGCTTTGTACAACCAAATCAACCTCAGGGATGTCTAGTCCACGTGCAGCAACATTGGTTGCCACCCAGAACTCCAAAATTACCATTTCTAAAACCTTTCAGCGTGATTTCTCTCTGTTTCTGTGGAATGTCTCCATGTAATGACTGGGCATCCTGCTTTATAGAAGTGTTCTGCGAGAGCTCCTGGGCCTCTTTCTTGGTTTCACAGAAAATGATGGTACGCCCTTGATGGCCACTGTACACTCGGATCACATCCCCAATAACCGCCGCCCTCTGAGTCCAATGGCACTTGATAGCCAGATGCTCCACAGTTATTGCAGTTTTCTGAGTCTTTTTACCAATCAGGTCCACCACCCACCCCTGTTCATATGAAGGTTTCATGTATTTCTTAGCAACATTAAATACCCAATGAGGGCAAGTTGCAGAAAAAAGCAATGTTTGGGGATTGTCTTCAGAATCTTTCTTGTAGGCCACACATAAAATTTCTTCCACTTGATCCGCAAAACCCATATCCAACATCTGGTCAACTTCATCTAGAACAACATGCTTAAGCTTGGTGAGATCGAGCTTGCCATTCTGTAGGTGGTCTCTGATACGACCTGGCGTCCCAACCAGGATATCAATCCCATTCCGCATGCGTTCAATTTGACCTCCATATGGAGTTCCACCATAAAAACAAGCCACTGATAGCTTCTTTGTGATGTCACCTGAAGTCTCTGCTTACTTGACTTGCCAACTCCCTTGTAGGAGTAAGAACCAGTACCTGAGGGGAACGGCCTCTCTTCTTGTCTTGCATTTCTCCCTGAAGTTTCTCAATCAGAGGGATGGCAAAGGAGAACGTCTTCCCAGTTCCTGTCCGTGCCTGTGCAATTAAGTCCTTCCCACTATAAACATGGTGGAATGTCTTTGCTTGTATAGGAAACAGGAAGGTCACCCCACGGCCTTTGAGAAGCTTAATAGTCTCTTCGGATATGGGGAAATTTGAGAAAGCGCCTTCTTTTTGTTCCACAGGTATTTCCTGCTCTGCCTCGCTGTTACTTTCTTCACTAGCAGCTTCATTGGAGTTTGAGTCGGGATCAGAAGGCGCAAATCCATTCTTCAGTTTGGGACTTTTTTCTCCAATGTCTCCATTCACTTCTTTCTCTTTCTTCAACTTCTTGGGCTTAGGAGCATCTATTTCTTCTTCAGGAGGGCTCTTCGCTTTTTATTACTTTTTTGGTTTTAGGAGAATCAATTTCCTTTGCAGAAGGCTCCTTTTTCTTTTTCGAACTTTTGGTTTTAGGAGAAATAATGTCACCTTGAAGTGGCTCCTCTTTTTTTGTCTTTTTGGATTTAGGAGAACTCATGTCAACTTCAGTAGCATCTGCTTTCTTTTTTACTTTTTTAGCTTTAGGGGATATAGTTTCTTCCTTTTCTTCTACTGACTCTTCAGCCTTACTGACATTTGGCTTCTCCTTTTTACCTTTCTTCTCATTTTGCTTTCGCAGTGTCTTCACTTTCCCCATGGTCGTATCTGATTCCAAACCGCTGTCACTGAGTTTTCCCGAAATCACTCGGCACACACTACCTAGGCCGACCGAACTCCTCAACCGCGTGGAGAGGAAGAGAGGTTAGGTTAGGTTTGAACTTCGTTTGAGGGAGTAAGTTCAGGGCTACTGTTAGTTTTCGGTTCAATGTTAAGGTTGGATTTAGCCTCAGCGTCAGGTTAGGATTGGGTTTAAGCTTAAGGTTTCCGCCTATGGTTAGGGTTAGGTCTATTGTTTGAGTTAGGCTTCAGGTTAGGTTAGGTTTGAACTTAGTTTGAGGGAGTAAGTTTAGGGCTACTGTTAGTTTTCGGTTCAGTGTTACAGTTGGAGTTAGCGTGAGGGTCAGGTTAGGGTTGGGGTTGAGCTTAAGGTGTCCGCCTAGGGTTAGGGTTAGGTCTGTGGTATGAGTTAGGCTTCAGGTTAGGTTAGGTTTGAACTTAGTTTGAGGGAGTAAGTTTAGGGCTACTGTTAGTTTTCGGTTCAGTGTTACGGTTGGAGATAGCGTCAGGGTCAGGTTAGGGTTGGGGTTGAGCTTCAGGTGTCCGCCTAGGGTTAGGGTTAGGTCTATGGTTTGAGTTAG